>JARFOD010117794.1:0-14812 GCA_031763545.1 Mopalia muscosa | reverse complement strand
TTTTTGTCCGTCGTCATATAAGTGAAATACCCTTGAGTACGACGTTAAACACCAATCAAACAAACAAACAAACCAATACTTAGCTACTTGCTAGATATAATTTAGCAATGTTAGAGTGCCGAACATAACTGAAATATTTTCTCTTTTTTTCTTCTTTCATTTTTTTCACATTTTGGCTATTTTTGGGGTTTCATTAGTAATGTCAAAATAATAATATCTGATCTACTGAATCTTCGAACACATTTCATAAGCCAAACTAATGTTTTAAAAAGGCCGTCGTCATTTGATAATTATTATATTGACAGTACCTCAATGTCCTTTCCTTCGATTCAATTTCCATAACGGAATTCTGTGCCAAACACCGTTAAAACAAAACTGCAGAATGAATATAGCGATTTATTCACTTTAGTGATGTCAACTTATTAGAAATCATTTTCTATCCACAAAGTATTTTTGGGTAAATTCCATGGTTTGAGAATTTTTTGTCAGAGAATCTATACCAGTTGGACTCAGTGACGGTGACATTGCAAAAGTTGAAGTGGGTGCATTGAAAAAGAAGACTTAAAAACTAAAATCATACACTGCATTGATGAGATGACCAACAGTTTCTATGCATGCCTTATAAGTGACATGGCTGCCCAAAATTACGAGATTTGTCCGTTATGATACATAATCACATGAGTTATAAATATTTTCCTCAACTTAGAAACCGAAATTGAAACCTTGCACCAAAAATAAATCGACAGTGCAGAATTTTAGTATAACTGTGCAAAGTCTGTTGTCTTTGTTTCAAGTCCGCTTTTTTGATTCACCCGCTTCAACTGTCGCAATGTCAAGATTCGCAGTCAAAGTCACTCTCAAACTCTGTGGAATTAACTGACAAATACAATGTTGAAGATAGAAATTGATGCTAAATACGTTGACTTCCCAGGCTGGCAGTTTAAAGGGAGTTGAGTAATTCGGTAAATTCGTTCTGTAGTTTTGTTTTAACGATGCACAACATGTTTTGCGGCAAAATCCATTGCATACATTGAATCAAAGGATAGGACATCGAGGACTCAGGTACTGTCAATGTCCAAATGATAAATATCAATGGTCGACGTCCTATTAAGTATTTAATGAGACTAAAAGGAGAAAACCAAGGTCTTGACAGGTTATTTAATTTGTATCAAAATGTGTTTCATGAGTTCTGACAATTTTAATCGGACCAAAATAAATAATACATGTATTCCAAAATAATAATTTAGTACAAAAATAATCTCCCAAAACTAGGACCAAAGTCCACAACTGTAAAGTCGCTAACATAATCTTACAGGTTTATAGATCTGTGTATTTCGAGGTATTTCTAACATTAAACTGTCATGGTTCTCAAAACGTATAAAAACTCAATCAGCATGCTGGCCACGCTGATGGGGTGTCAAATTATTCAAAAACTCAATCTGACAAAAAAATAACTCAATTCAGAAAAAAATTGAGTTTCCGGTTGTCATGATTTTGACATCCATCTTTCCCTACTATAAATATATATATATAATATTAATTAAATTGAAACCCTATTATTAGGCCTGAGTATCTTGAGAAATCTCATGATACGATACGTATCACGATATTCAACCACGATATTGCTGTATCTCGTTACACTGATGGATAGTGATGGTCAGCTCCGTGTAATCATTGAGGATACTTTTAAGTAACCAACCATTTAAAGAGAGGTTGCTCCATCTTGCTGTCTTAAAGAGAACTGATAAATATTATTGTTTGTACAATACCGGTAACCATTTTGAGAGAGGAGAAAAAATCCAATCCCAGACTAAAATTTTAAATCTTTGTTGCTAATTTACAACAGTAATACACCATATTAAAATTATATATATTTTTTCTTTTGGAATTATTATTTACTTTGAATTTTTTCAATTAAATACACATTGGCCTAGATGTATTGTCCAAAGGACAACTGATTTGTTTGGGAAATATGCAACATGCCTATCTATGTGATTGAGTCATGTGGCAACCGTTTTTAAATGGAAAATATTAAATATTCATCATAAATGGTAATTTTGGCGTCCAAATTTCGCAAATAAGACGTATTGAAACAAATGAGTAGACAGGACAAAAGTTTAAAACGTCTAAGTAACACAAACTTGCCGAAAATGTGCTTTTCGTGAGGTAACGAAAATTGGACACTGACCAATTCTTTAGAGCAATCGGCTATCTTTGGGCAAAATCGTTTGTGTTATATTTTATTATTGTTGTTACAGCGGCGAAAAAAAACAACTGCCCTAACAAAAATTTGTGGTGGCATTAACAGTGGCAATGTCAAATTTTGATGCAAATTACGAGAGCTGCTGGACTAAATTGTGACCATTATTCTAAAAATCTCTGAGATGCAGAGTTACCTCCCTTTTCATACATATCGCGATTCAAAGGCAACGATATGATACGGGTATCGTGGGCAACTGTATCAATACGTATCGATATATCGGTGAATCGTTACACCCCTACCTATTATATGGAAATACCCAAATCTGCATATTGTTTTTTACTCGTATTATCTATTTGATAGGCAAATTACTCTTCTGCGATATAGTTTTATTAAAAATAGAAAAAAGGAAAAAAATTAATTAACTGTATTTTGGGGATTTTGGGGTAAGAATGTTTTAAGTGGAATGTCTTGAATTTTTAAATTTCACTTTGTCACTATTATAGCTTTGGCAGTATAAAAAAAGTAACTGACCTGTATCACTTGTCTGCCAATGCTGACAATTAAGATTCTGGCAAACATTGCCGAGAGGAATTAATAAAGCTGGCTTCTACTGGAGTTAGTCTGTATTACTATTCCTTTGGCAATAACTGTCCAAATGCCATTTCTTTGCCAGTGGTTAAAAAATTTCACATAAGCTGAACATCACATGGTTAAAGCTGTATGTTATCTCTTTTTCTTTTTCTTTCAGAATTTATCCTTTGGGGACTTCAGTAACTTGAGTGTGGAGGAACATCAGAAGGTGTTTTCTATCTTACATTCATCCAGAAACTCTAATGACAGGAAAGTCGAGGTATATCATGTTATGTCATTGTTTTGTTAATGTTTACTTTTATATCTCTGATGCACTTATAAGCTCAGTATGTCAGGACTGTGGAGACTAGTTAAAATTGGCAATGATATCTGCCAGGGAACGTTTCCTGTAACTACAGGGGCCAGTTGTTCAAAGCACTATTAATTTTAATCCTAGATTAGATGACGTCAAGGCCTATGTCTAATCCTAGATTAGTGGTTTAATCTGCTATTAGGGACTAATCTAGGTTTTGAGCAATCGGCCCCAGAAGGGGACCTTACCTTCCAATACAGAAACGAGCCTTTCCTTTCAGTACAAAAAGAACATTTTGTCTTCAGTACCCAAAGGAAATTTTAATCCTGGAAACCTATAACCATAATCAGGTTTTAAGCCATCATGTAGGATTTGGGGAGAAATTCGAGATCTAACATTTTGTGTTTGTTAGTAATCTGACATTTAATTCAGGGGTCTAATTGTTCATTCATACTGATGTAGTTACTCAAACAAAAGCACTGGTTGAGTGCAAACAAAGATATGAAAACAATAAAAGAAAATATTTTCATCATTAGCGCTAACTGAATTCCCCTGTTTTTGGTTTTTCTCCATAGTTCCCCTGGGATAATGCTTCTAGTGTTCAACACGACAAGGAGGTGCCCTCCTCTGATCCAACACAAACTACGGGCCAACAAACTCCTGTTTTTGACACTCCACCAAATCAGCAAGATGTCAATAAGTCTGACCTGTTGACCTCTGAACCCAGCAGAATTATCGAAAATCTGAGAGATCAACCAATTCAGTTCTTAGATAATTGTCCACAATTAAGTGATCATAATGTGGGCTTTGCTGTCGACTCTTCTCAGGGCGGAGACTCTGGGACTTTGGTTGACAGGTCTGACTCATCCTCCTCTGGAAGTGGGCCTGGCTCTAGTGAGCAGAGCCGGGAAGTTACACCCACTGATGGAAAAGACGCTGATAAGGACAGTGGTAAAGGGACAGGTCGCCTCTTGGCCAGTATGAAGACCTACGAGAGACGTAATAAGAAGAAACGGCCTCCTGGATATTATGAAAAGATTGCCCAAGAAGAAGTAGTTCACGGAGTAGTGGTCAACCGCAAAGATCCAAATCCAATTTATATGTTCCTTCCCGAACAGAGTGCTTACAGTTTGGATAAACCACCTCCTAATCGCCCTATAATTCCACCCCCTTCTAGTCACCCCCAGCCTGTCCTCTCTACTCCCATGGTTATGCCCGGGGGAAGCTACGGAGCCATGCCAGCAGGTGCCATACACATGTATCCCTCACACCAAGGCTTCCCAATGCAGGCCTTTCCCACAGGTATGGCTTTCCCACTCCACCCGTCAGCCATCCCAATGCTGCCTGCTCATTTACAACAACAATATCATGGTATGATAGCGATGCACCCTCAGCCCCATATTCCGCCTCCAGGCACCCAACAACACATTGTACCTATGTCAGATGTTGGTGGAATGAGTTTCCAACGCAGCCCTAGCGAGCCTCGTCCTATGGTTAGCCAAGATATTCGTCACACCCCTGGTGAGCCCAGACATATTGTCAGCCAAGATATCCGTCAGCATCCCCCAGGTTTTTCTCCGGCAGACCTCTCTATACCCAGACAATATATTTCCTCACATCAGGCTGCGCCTGAGGGTCATTATGGGATGCGTAGAGCTTCTTATACCGAGAGATATCCTCCAGATGGTCGAGAAATGACCAATCATAGATTTTCTGAGCCACCTTCTTCTTGTCGAGAAACAAAGCAAGTCTTACCGCCTCAAAAACAAGACAGTCATGTGATTGAACATTCTAAAAACATTGAGGATCTTAATAAAATAGATTCTGACTTAAAAACTGCTCCATCAATAGGGGAAAAGGGAGAGAATTTGAGTCAGAAATCAGGGGAGGCTACTCCCAATAGGACTAAAGAAAATGATAATGTGATATCAAATGTGAATGTTAGCAAAAGCAATACAGAGCTGGTCAATGCTGATGTAGCAATAGATCAGTCCTCTGATAATAAGCCAATTAATGATCCTGTAAATGATGTACAAGAAAATGAACTTATAAATACGGAGACAGAGTCCATCCAAAAAACTGATCCACTGAATGAGAAAGAATTAACTTCAGACATAAATGTCAATATTGAAACAGTTAGTGAAATTCTTCCTTCTAAAGAATTGAAAGACACTCCAGAGAACAGTCCAGTCTCGGCGACTCTGCCTGCCCCTGCTCCTAAAGCAAGTTCATGGGCGGGGTTATTTAAAGGTCCTTCGCCCAAAGCGACCTCAGTTCCTAGCCCTGTTGTACCTACTGGTGCTATCAACAACAGTTCAGGGCCCCTTGTGACCCCTCCCATGACGGCATCGCAGACCCTCAATTCAATGGAGGTGAATGCTCCAGTGCCTGCCTCGGAAGATAGTGCTGCCAAACAACTGGGTGGTAAGTAGGGTTCAGAAAAGTTGTACTATGTATTTTGTTCGTATCTGAATTGTTGATTGTTGATTATCTACTTGAAGCCAAACTTGGAAACTGAGAATTTATATAAGCCAGATCATTCAGACAACAAGCAAACCTAATAATTTTTTCCTGATTTATAAGTGTAAAATAATTCTACTGTAGATCTTGGGAATGTAGAATAAAGATAAGAAATATAAGCTGATTGATTGACAGGTTTCTGATAACTTTTTAAATGAGGTTAGACAGTTGGTTGAGAGAGCCACCCTGGTGCTCTGAACTGATGTGGTGCCTTTGTTTGACCAGTAATGTTGTGGGTGTCACAGCGACACTGTCTTTTGTGTCACTTGTCACTTCAGTAACATCTGTGCCATATGTTTGTTCTGCAAGACTGCAACATCAGAAAATAACATTTTCTTTTTTTCATTTTCCCTTTCTTTTGGTTCTGAGACCCCAATCAAACAAACAAACAATTCTTTTGTTTTTGCCCCGTGAGGGAGCGCATGGGCCATGGCTCTACAGAATACTCCCTCGGCTTCCTCAGTCGATCGTAAGAGGGGAGAAAAGAGGTTGCTTTCTGTTGCCCTTGTGTTCGCAGAGCTAAAGGGTAACGGGAAACAGATTTGTTTATAATGTTCTGTATTTGTGTCTGTCGCCATATAAGGGAAATATCCTTGAGTACGACATTAAACACCAATCAAACAAACAAACAAACAACTGACTTTAAGGGCTAAAATCGTCAACTTAAAATAAACTCTTATTAAGAGTATAAACTCTTCCATCTCATTTGCTATAAAATTTGCCTAAGTGCCTGCTTATAGACACATTATTTCTTCATCCTGTAGTGATGTTACATTTAGATGTATGAAATAGCCTGTGTCAGCGTAATTGCTTTTTAGAAATATAAAATATCTTACATGTTTTAAAACCAAATAACTCTTCTTTTTTTTTTTCCACAGAGCTGCTTCATAATTATAGGATGTGTTTTGAGGCATGTCCACTCCAGCCTCGGGGACTAACCAACCATAGCAACTGGTGCTACGTCAATGCTGTATCCTTCCAATCAGTACTACGTCCATTTTGGTGGAAATTGTACTCACAAGTTATCTCCCCTGAATTAGTGTTTTTCCATTTTATGCCTCTGGGAGTTGCTCAAAGATATAAAATATATTCACTTCCTAAAAAAAATTACTACAGCGGGTGGTTGGAGGGAACTTCATGTTGCCCTGGTGCTCTCAGAGCTAAAGGGGAACAGGAAGCCGATCTGTTTGTGATGTCTGTATTGTGTCCTGTTGTCGTCCTGTATTTGTCCCGTCCTGTCTTTGTTTGTTTCCCGTGGTGTCGAGGGTGGTTGCCTTCACCCATTGGGCTGGCACGTCGTCATATAAGTGAAATATCCTTGAGTAAAATGTTAAACCCCAATCAAACAAACAATATAAGACTACATTGCACCATTTTAGTGAAATTCCTTTGACTGTAGTGCTAAACATCAATAAATATGGATGCTGCTAGTAATGTACCAGCGCGATCATTCAATCAATCAGTTATCCATTGTTTATGTGGAAGGTTACATGTATTTGTGCCAATGTGACTGCTTATATGAACATCACACGATTTGCTTTTTAATTACAGCCTAGCTTAGCTTTATACTGAACTAAGACATTGCTTTTCAACACACCATTGCCCTGGGGCTTTCAGAGATAAAGAGAAAGAGGAAGCCAATTTGTTTGTGAAGTCTACTTTGTATTGTCCTGTGATGTTTTTGTTTGTTGCCAGTAGTGTCAGTGGTGATTTCCTTTACCCTAATAGCTGGCATTCCGACATATGAGTGAAATAACAAAGAAACAATTTACCACTCTTTGCTAAACAATCTAAAGGAATCTGTTGTCAACGTGCAACTTGCTTGTAAAACATAAGAGTGGCAGGAAAATGTGGGGAATATAGGAATCTCATTCCCTGGAAAATTGACTGGGAAAGATAGCCATCCCCCCAAAGGCTAAACTGCATAACCTGAACAGACCTGGTGTTCATGAGAAAAATGTTAGCCCTGTGGAAATAAGGTGTAGGTTGTTTCTGTCTGTACATGATATTTATAAATGAGAATTTGTATTGATTTGACCCCTTTAACACAAACCAGACTCTTCAAGCCTTAGTTGCTTGTCCTGCATTTTACAACCTCCTGAAGGAATTACCAAACTTTCCAGCCCTGACTAGAGGTCCAAGCTCTACTCCCATCTTAGACAGTCTGTAAGTTCAATACTAAACAGTTTTTTATTTATTTATTTTTTATATTCTCCTGCATGTTAAAGTTTCTTAAAACAGGGTTTCCAATTGAGTCAGTTTTCCTATCTCCTGCATGTTAAAGTTTCTTAAAACAGGGTGTCCAATTGAGTCAGTTTTCCTATCTCCTGCAAAACAGGTTGTCCAGTTGAGTCAGTTTTCCTATCTCCTGCGTGTTAAAGTTTCTTAAATCTGGTATCCAAATGAGGCAATTGTTCACTTTAGGGTGTCCATTTGGACGGGTGTCTGCCTAAGCCCTTGTACCACTCACAGATTCGTGCTGACCGTAAGGTACAGGAGTAATTCAAGCAATGTTGCTCCGAGTGGGATTTTTAATGCATCCTCCCTATTTTTACCTTATTTAAATGCCGAAAAATGTGAAATGGACAATCTGTTGTCATATAATTGGAATAACCTTGAGTACTAAGATGAAGTTAAACCCAAACCAATGAAGTCAAAATCAAACCAAAGTAATGATAACATGTAAAGATGAGATGTAAAAAAAAAAACCTGACCAAGCCGAAGTAGACTAAAAATACAAACATGATAGCAACATTGTCCCAAAAAATAATTTATCTATTATATATATTTATTTCAGCGTGGAATTTGTGTATGAGTTCAGTCCAGCACAGTTGAAACCAGTTGAGAAAATTGAAAAGGGTAAGCTATTATAAAGTAATGTCTTTTAAAATTCTTGTTTTTTGATTCACGGAGACCAAGTACCAAAAAATACCCTATATCTTCTAGCAGTTGGGAGAGACAAATAGGCTTACCACGGGGGAGTCTTACATGTTATTTTTGTGGCCTGTCCCAAAATTAGAGTGTCCAAACTTATAGATTTATAGGGTAAATGAAAAGGATATCGTGAGCTTTTTCAATGAGTGACTGGAAGAAAATAAATTCAGTAAATATCTGATAATTTACAACCCTAATGAAACTGTTGTACAAGTTGAAAATGAGCGATTTCAGTGTGCAGTCTGTGGATGCAGATAATAGGGCTAACATGAATGCCTCTGGTAGCTAGTGACTGCTGGAACCGATTATTGAACTTTAACCTATCCCATGTATACATGGGTTATAAATGGGTTATTCCATTTTGTATGGAGGTGTCTGATGGGTCAGAAGCTTAGCTTTGTTTAAATTTGTGTGAAGCAAGCTTGCCTTTAGTTCTTAAGGAATAAGTTAAGTTAAACTTCTTATGATTTATCTATTTCTTGAAAAAAGGAAAGATTCGAAAGCTAATAGCTGTATGGTGTACTGGTGTTTTTGTTGTTTAGGTAAGAAGAGAGTGACTTCCCCTGAGCTTGTACCTGGCGTGACCTTTGAGCCGTCCTATGTTTATAAGATGTTACAGGTGATCGAGTCTAGTTCCTCATTCAAGGTCAGTTACCTCCCTTCCTGTTCATATTAATCTTGAAATAATATGTTGTAAAACAGGAAATTAATAAAGCCTGTTGATAACTAGCTCAGCTTACCTGTTTGTTCATACCTCTGCATGTATGTACATTGAATGGCAAAAATATCAAATGAAGGGATTCAGCCTTCATTAGATTACTTTATTTTTTTTATCTATTTTATTAACTGGTTCATTAAAAACATTAATAATCAGGTATGTTTAATTCCAATATGATTGGACTACTGCAATAATAGCATATTTATGTGCATGTCACTTAATATACATAATCAGTTATGGGGATACCCTTTCATAAAGTACAGGAAGCAGATCTGTGTGTTGTCTGTATCGCGTGCTGGCGGGCGGAGCTTCATGTTGCCCTGGTGCTCTCAGAGGTAAAGGGGAACAGGAAGCCGATCTGTTTGTGGTGTCTGTATCGCATCCAGTTGTTGTCGTCCTGTATTTATCCCGTCTTTCTTTGTTGCCAGTGGTGTTGAGGGTTGTTTTCTTCAACCATTGGGCTCGCACCTCGTCATAGATATGAAATACCCTAGAGTACGACGTTAAACCCCAACAAACAAACAAACCTTCATAAAGTAGATCACAGCTTATGCTTCCCAAAATGTTACAAGCAATATAAGCGAAATATCTTGAGCACAGAATTGAAATCAAATAAAACAAAGCAAGGCGACGGTCGAATACAAAGTTAAATATTCCTGGACGATAGTTTCACAGCAAAATGATGAATTTATCATGTATACATTTTTCTCCACAAAAGGGAGGCAAGCAGGAGGATGCTGAGGAGTTTTTAAGCTGTGTATTAAACGGACTTCATGAAGAGATGGCGGCGGCAATGAAGGAGGTCGCACACAAACACGATCCTGTCCCTAAAGAGAATGGTTTGTAAACTTGATTATTCGTTCTGATGATCCAATTTTAAAAAAAGCGAGTTGTGATTGTGATTGGCTGAGCTGTATACTGATACCTCTAAACTTGTTTTGGAAATTTTTGCTGAAAGTACAGAAAAAAACAGTCTTGAAAAAAAGTAAGATTTTGTAGTAGAAGGCTAATTCTGCTCTATTTTTCTTTACTCTTCTAAATCTACATCACATGATGTGGCTTCGGCAATCGCGGGATGGTTTTTACAAGGTTTGTTCTTGCATGGTTATTAGTCTAGGATCAGTGTGAAGTGGACAATCCACTGTCATATAAGTGAAATACCCTTGAGTCAACGTTAAATCCCAATCAAGCAAACAATCTAAACCTACCTTTATTAACCATCATATCATCATGGTCTTTGCAGATGCAGAGTCTGATGTGGTGAATGGTTTCCATGACGATGACAAGAACATGGAAGAAGATAGCCAATGGGAACAGGTTGGCCCTAAAAATAGGAGTGTGTTCACAAGAAAGGTAATCAATTTCATCCAGTAATACCCAATGGTAACCTGACCTTGTGATCAGTAAGAAAAAGATTTGAGTATAAATTTGCACTGCTACAATAACCCTAGATGCGCAAAAAACTTGTAATAATTGTAAATGGCCAGAAAAATAGAAGCACCTGGTTTTAGTCACCATGCAGGACTGTCTATATCGCAATGTTTAAATCATATCTTGGGTGAATACTATAGTACCAGATATATAAGTGATTCAAGGAATTCCATACCATCAGAAATTAACTTCGAGGTGAGGGACTTAAAGATACCAGATTGACAGAAATTTACAAAAATGTTATATTGTGGGTTCAACAGAATGTGGTCATGACACAGTTTAAGCAACATTCCAAACTTAAGCCTGTTGTTATAACTATCTGAAATAGCTGGTTCAGCAATGGCTGTTACCTTTAAACAGAGACCCTCTGTGTATACATGCACTCTTATACACTGCAGAAAACACCAATCAATCAATCAATCAAATTCTGGTTGTTGCAAACAAAATTTTCTTTCTCTCCAGTAAAAAATAAAGCTACACATATCATAAAGGCCCGCGGCTTTGGCTTAGCGTGAGCCCTTATTAACCTTACTTCAATATACTGTCACAGGATCGAGTCCCTCTGTCGACCATCTGGGAGTGAGTCACGCATTGCATGGAACAGTGTGAAAAGGACAATCCGTCATCATATAAGTGAAATACCCTTGAGTATGCTGTTAAACCCAAATCAATCAAAACAAACTAACTTATAGCATTAGGCTTGTGTTAACATGTAAATAACTTTTTCTTTTTTTTTCAGGCAAATTTTGCTAAAACGCCAGTGTCTGATATATTTGCTGGTCAAATTCGTTCAGCTGTGTTCCAGGCGGGTTCGAGAGAGTCGGCCATGCTAGAACCATTCTTCACTCTCCAGTTGGATATACAGGTACCAAACTCAGATCATCTACACCTATTCACAGACATAAATTATTTCTCTGAATTAGCAGACCTTACAAACTTCCTCTGAATTTATCAACCTAATCTGTTATATTATATTGTAGCTCTCTGGCTAAAGGCAGTTTTGAAGAGTAGCAATATAGGTGGGGGATATAGGTTTTCTTTTTCTGTCCGGGAAGCTTGTCTGGGCTGTATCTTAGTTACTTTTTCACTTAGGCTTTTGAAACTTGCATAACACATTCTTCTATGTACGCAGATGTGCAACGTAGAAAAAAAATCACGGAATTATGCAAATTTCTCCATAAATTATGCAAATTGGCTCCATTTGTCAGGTAAGCTTGTCCGTGTTATATCTTGATTACTATTTCACTTAAGCTTTGTAAAGTTGCATAATGCATTCTTCTGTGTACGCAGATGTGCAACGTAGAAAAAAAAACCTTGGAATTATGCAAATTTCCCCCGAAATTATGCAAATTGACTCCATTTGTCCGGTAAGCTTGTCCCCGCTGTATCTTGGTTACTATTTCACTTAGGCTTTTTAAACTTGCAAATTGAAAGTTCTCGCAGAACAGTTCTAGTTTTTTATTCGTGACTTTGTCATTTGATCTAATTTTGGGTTTTTTTCTGTTTGACAGTCTGATAAAGTGTACACAGTGAAGGATGCTTTAGAAGGTCTGGTCAGTAAGGAATCTGTACAGGGGTTTACATGCTCTAAAACTAAAACAAAGGTAAGTCCATCAACATTGTACCCCTTGTGTGGGATTTGTTGTCAACTTTGAATTATTTGCTTTGCGTCTCTCTCGACTATAAGGTGAAATAAGTCTGGCAATCGCCAGGGTGGTTTTTTACAAGAGTTCCTCACGGTTTTCCACCATAATTGGTTGGAAACAGTGTGAAGTAGACAAGCAGTCTTAATATAAGTATAGTACCCTTGAGTACCAATGAAATGACCATGTCTTCTCATCTACCATCAAATTCGCCCCTGCAGAATACTCCCTCGGCATCCTCGGTTGATCGTAAGAGGCGAGAAAAAAGGTTGTTTTCTGTTGCCCTGGTGTCCGCAGAGCTAAAGGGTAACGGGAAGCAGATTTATTTGTGATGTTCTGTATATGTGTCTGTCGTCATATAAGTGAAATACCCTTGAGTACGACGTTAAACACCAATCAAACAAACAAACAATCTTATTAACGGAATGGGTGAAACAATTCATCAATACTTAACACCATAGAGAGCAGGCTTGTACCATTGGGGACAACGGATGGAAAAGGGTCTTCCCATGGTTATGCAAACTTATTTTAGGACTATCGATTTATAGATTTCTCAAACTGTTAACAGTGTTCATTTAAATTTTACTTCTGTTTGACAAATTGTATCGATCAATAATCACCCTAATTTGACACAACCAATGGACTCATTAGCCAAAAGTGACAATGTCTAAACCACTGATATTTATACATGCTCCCCTCTAGTCTTATAAATAAGACCTAGATATTACACATCAAGGTCCTAAATTAGCATTGTTCTGAATTGAAATGCCCATTGCCAACGACCACAAAGAACTACAGACATGTTTCCTACCTTATCTAGATTGATGCAGTGCTCCTTTGAGCAAAAAAAAGAAGCTAGTTTGATAGTCATATTTGCCTTGCAGGTTCGCATATGTTTGTTTCCTTTCTCTTTTAGTTTTATTTTTGTGTTCGCTGTCTGATACATCTGTTGAGCTGATTAAACCAAATCATCATAACAATTTGGACTTCATCGTCATTCCGTCCCTTAGTACCCTGCGACAAAAATTAAAAATTTGTTTACTATATTTTTATAAATAAGAGTGTAGTGTTTAAATTCAGGGATATTTTCTTAAATACAGGTACTGGTATGGAAGTACAGATATAGGTATAAAACTGCAACCGCAAACCTAAATTGCTGTTGACAATCTGCAGCGTTTGGCATATTATTACATTGGCTCTATGACCGCAGTGTTGAAAAGCTTTCATGAAGATTGTTCTTGATGGCTACAGACTTCTCACATGACAAGTCTTAATGTTCAAACTTCAATCATAATTTTATGACATGCTGTCATTGAGAGTAATTTTTACAATCATTTATCTGGCTCATTATTTATTTTTCATGTCATGTGAAAAACGTTGTTGTTATTGTTACGGTTAAAAAAAATGAACCGATCTGATTTCAAGTGACTGTTTTCAAAGAGATTTTTTTATAAAACTTATTTCTTATTTTAACAGATATTCTAAAAAATAGCTAAAAAGAATTCTTTTTTTTTTGGTTTTATAAATGAAATAGATTTATAAATCCCTCAGTAACTTCTTACATTAAACTTACATGGTTGTAAAACAAATTAAAACTCAATCAGCATGCTGGCCATGGGGTGTCAATTTATTCAAAAACTCAATTTGACCAAAAAAACTCAATTCAAAAACAAATTGAGTTTTTGGTTGTCACGATTTTGACTTCTATCTATTCCTGGACACCCTATATAAAAAATTGCGCATAAAATTTTAATCTTATGTATAGTTAGGTTTTTATTTCTGGGAGATCAGGTGAGTGATTGCTGGCATGCTAATTGCACACCTGAGTATTGCTAAGGCATGTGCTTATCACACTCCTGTCCCTGTAAGCTTACATATCAGAATGCCTGAATAAGATGTGCTTGTTTAGATAGTTGGATAAGTTTCCCGACCCAATAAGTCATACATACATGAATTGTTTTAGCTAACATCCTTTTGTGACAGTCTCTTCGGAAGAGCCATGGGTGGAAGGCCGACATAGAGCAAATTATTTTTCTTCATTATGGCTATTTTAAATGTGTTTAATTTTTTTTTATATATTGCAATAGTATCGCAATAGTCCTTACTATCGCAATATTAGTTGGGACTATCGCAATACTCATCTCAGCTTCAATAGTCACGCCTTAGCTAGTAGCTAACACATGCTAAAAAGGAAAGATGAAAGTAAGAAACTAGGCCTAGGGCTAGCCCTAAATGACTTCTTACCTTCCCCATTTTCTTGTGGCAATTGTATATGTCAGGTATCAAAGTCCTAACGACAAGCCCTATATTACAATAGGAAGATATGAACTGCACTGCATTGCTTTCAATCCGGCCATAAAATAAATCCTTCTTAGTTCTAGGCAGCTTCCAGCCTCAAAATCATTTCCACAGGTGATTGGTAACATACGGGCGAAGTAACAGTCATTTCTTATAAGTTGTCTTCACTTTTTCACTTGTTT
>JARFOD010117772.1:0-14814 GCA_031763545.1 Mopalia muscosa | reverse complement strand
ATTTTTTTTTTATTTATTTCTTTTCCTTTTTTTTACGACACATCACATAATCACGTGATTTTTAAATATGTTTAAATATTGTTCGTTTTTAAGGCGAATTGTTTGTAAAGCGAATTGTTCGTCTGTATGGCAAAGTGTTCGTTTACAGAGCTCTATCTTCCATTAGGATCCATACGGATAAAAAAATTGTATAATTACTCATATGACGGGTTTAACATCTCATTTTTTTTTTTAATTTTTAAAAGGGAACTCCAGATAAACACAATACATTTAGGGAAGTTCCACCGATTGATTCCACACCATGGCCCGAATTTTCCCCTTTGGTTGGCGGGCATATGACTCTCGATGGGAGACTGGGAATGTTGTATCAAGGGAAGTGGTTCGAATGTTCCCCTTTGGTTGGCGGGAATATGACTGGGCGACTGGAAATGTTGTATCAAGGGAAGTGGCCCGAATGTTCCTCTTTGGATGGCATGAATACCTTTCTCGATGGGCGACTGGAAAAAGACCTAACACGGGAAGAGGGCATCTACAACAATTATGTCACGTGAGTAGTTAAGGAATCCTTGGATCTTCGGTCTACAACAATAGTGGAACAGGAGCGAGGTCACGAATATATGGGCTTGAACACGAACACGAAGTTACAGACACTTAAATTATAAGAAATAAACACTAACACACCACATTGTGCACAACATGCAGTAGGCTCCACATACATGTGCTTCCAATCTTAAATAGAATATATTCTACTTCCTATACGTCGAAACATCGACTCAAACATACACACAGGCCATCTTGTTTTGGATTACTTAAGGGTGCTGTTAATGCGCATCGATCATGTGACTATCTAAATCCTACGACTCTTTCTTGACGACACTACACGGTTGTTTTTCCACACTATTCCTAATGCTAACACCGTTCATTTATAAGTGATATAAACTCAAGCACGCCGTTAATCCACTCAAATAACAAACAAATCTAACAAACTAATTCTGATGAAAAACATTGAGCTGTTGCAAAAACTAAAGTCACAATTATTATGATTTATTGAAAAGAACAACAGCAGGAGTCTACTACACAGGAGGAACAATTGTGACGGAAGACAGAGCTCGAAATTGACTTATAAACATGAGCAAGAGCAGGTTTTGTGTTCACAGTTTAATTAATATTCTAATTCTAATTTCTACTGATTCCGATGCAGGCTCCATATCACTGCAACTGCTATAGGGGTAGAGAATAACCAGGAAACATAATCACACATGGATTCTCTATCCCTAGGAATCGGCCGTTTTTCCTAGACGGCTCTGTGTGCAAAGGACGGTGACGAGACAAGGAATCTTAATATATATTAACTATTATATGCCAACAGACAATTAAAATTGTATATACTTGTATATACATTGTAAATATATAAAATTCTTCCTTCCCGTTTTAATAGTGTGACACTTTTATAAAACATTTAATTTATTTATTGTTATTATTAATAATTTATTGTTATTTCCTTGTACTTTTAAATGAAATATAGCAATGTAAATTAAATAAACACATTTTTGTAAAAAATATTTTAAAAATAATAAATTATGTGATTGACTGGCCGCGAAATCCATCTCGGGAAGCGGCCCTTAAAGCACAATAAGAATTTCAACAACAACCCAGCATGACAAGTATAGGCTATACATGTAATATATACAGCAATAGCCCTGACATCATCACAGACACGTTAATTGACAGTGGCGCCACGCTTGTTTGTTGTCGACTTTGATGTGTAAACCACCTTCTGATAGGCCGCTTGCTTTTGCAAGTCCAATCAAATTTTGGCCACGTTTTTGCCTCCAATTTCAGCAAGGGTACTTATGTGGAAGTCACGTCATATTTCAACCCTTGAAATAGTAAGAAGTGTAACACTACATGTTATTTTCTGCAAAAAAGATATGACCTGGTTATCGTTCAGTTGCTTTTCTGATAGGTTAATTTAAAAAATATATATATATTTCAAACATTAAATCAAACCCAAAGGCTTTATATTTATTTACAAATAAATTAATTTGAGGTTTAGATAACCAGACCATGTCTTTTTTGCAGAAAATAACGAGTAGTGTTACCCTTCTTCCTATTGCAAGGGTCAAAATGTGTAAGACGAGACTTCCACATATCTATTCGAATTCTTTTTTTGATTTGGTTTGATTTATTTTTCTGTTTTGTATGCAGAGAAGACTTGCGAAACTGTGACGTTGAGACTAGCGGTGGCTTACGAGAATCTGATGAGGATACAAACGTCCCTTCGACGAGCGGCCATGTGACGACGGGAATGAATCACATCACAGATGAAGATATCCCAGAGCTTTGGAAGGACTTGAAATCCTTAACAAACGAGCTTTCAACAATCGACCTGCCCGGTGCGAAAGAATCCGGAGAAGACAACGAGGAACGAGAGGAGATTTTAAGTATTTTTGATAGCTTACAAAATAAATGGGATGTTAATAAGAATTTTATATTTATAATACAGATAAGAGTTATTAGCCCGTCCGTGTTGAACACATTAATTTACACCCGCCGGCGATAAAATATATAACCAGGAATAAATATCTCTACCAAGACAAAGAACTTAGGACCTCTGGCAAAGGGCAGTTTGTTTGAAGACAATCAATACTGTCTTTTCTTAGCACTCGACGGAACTGAACATTCCAACACTATGGATCTTGGTTGTGCTAGTGTTAATTATTGTTGGAACACACCGCTGTCATATAAGTGAAATACCCCTATAAGCACGGCGTAAAACACAAATCAATCAATCAATCAATCACGAAGAACATTTTGACGCGATAACAAACATGGGCGCTCTTTACGGTATGCCTTATAACTGTCACGGCTGCATAGTACCGCTCTCTAATTTACAAAGACACAAATGCCCTGGAAAACACTACGCATGTTGTGATTTCCGTGCACGACGCGGGTTGCAACGGGTTGTGTGGCAGCGACGAAAGCTTTACGCTGCATGGGAACGGGAGAAAGGATGCCGTGACTGAATACAAATTTTCCTTGATTTACCACACGCACTGGATATCTAAAGAGTGCGATGTGTTACCCAGAGGTAGACATTTCTCTACGCACCGATTTTCTCAACGACGACAACCTCTGCTTTATTTCCCGTTACCCGCGCATATACCTATTACCCGATTGATATATTTCGACATAGAAACGGATCAGTCCAGGGGTATCCACATCCCTAGTTTTATCGCCGCTCACAAAACGTGCGAAGAATGCATGGGATATAGAACTGCCGTGTGTCCTCAATGAAAATTCATGAGTACGGCGTAGATCGAGGGCTTTTATATCAAGGGGGTTAGCGCTGCATTCGCCGCATAGGGACAAGCGTTTATCAAATAGCTGACTATTGCCCGGGTTTTCGCAGAGGACATCAAATGTCGATAGCCTGGTTCGAATGGCTAATGTACAAGGCAGGTCGCAAAGGCAAAATTTTACGAATACAGCACGCGTTAACTCCAGAGAAATATCGCCTAAACGATTTTGAACCTGCCATCAACACTGCCTGTGATTTCCTTGAGTGTGCGATGAATGGCTATAACAAGAGGTTTTAGCCCCCGAGCACCCAACACCTACACGATAAAACGAAAACGATGAGGACTTACACAGGCCCGACTATTCCGACAAAACAACTTCGAAGGAAAGGGTCTTCATATACGAATGCTAATTTAAAAAACAAATGGCTAATGATGCCGAACCCCTAGAAAGCTTCTCCTATCCGTATTACCCGTACCGTGCTGTTTGGACGAGTTGGCAACGTGTGATCACATGGACAAAAAATGCCGATTAAGGGCACTTTAGAATTGAACTTTGCTTTACAACTAGGCTAAATGGTAATACCCGTTTACCAAGTGTACATTTTCCCTCAAACTTTTCATGTCTCATGGTAAATGGGACGTCGGGGTTACTCTCGGATTTTGTCGATACATTCTTGTAGATAAAACAAGGGTGTTTGACTGGCCTGTTTGGGTATTCATCTGGACCCCGACAAAATTTGCGTAAACCCAGGATTGCGATACACCACCAAAAAGTCACTTCCTGCTGAGGTAAATACGCTCTGTGCAGCAATTTACCAAGCCACTCTTTTGTGGTGGAACCGGGTGAGTTTTAGAAACATACGACCTTACGAAGACGGTTTCGAACGTTCGTGTCATAAACGAAACTGCTCGCCGAATGGGAACACCGAAAAGACTTTACTACTCTACCATACGGATATTAACTTTATCCAAGGCTATTGGGAGACATCGGGGATGGTATTTTAGTTAGTTAGCTCTACTTGACGGTTCCGACGCTCGTTAAAGGCGATACACTGGCTCTTTTTCGTACACCAACAGCCTGAATGAAATATACGTGAACAAGTGACTATTCCTAAGTGCGGTTTAATGTTTCTCTGAGATGTGAATGAAAATACCTTTATCACTGTTACACCCTAACAACGTTCTGTAAGATGGGATAGATAATTATACTGTAACATATATATATATACTTTCGTTGCTTATTAAATATATCACATGTGTGACTCTGTCTTGTTAAAATTGTTAATCTAACTTGTGTATTGATCGTTGAAAAAATTACATTTAAATGTCCTTTTCTTTGTCCAAGATGTTAGCTGGTTAGTTAGTTGTATTAAATTCACATATATCTCGAATTTGAGAGAAACGCCTTTTCGATATTTGTATCCTACATTTTAAGGTAATAAGATCACTTTGTTTACTCATACTTATATCTGTACATTACCTTATGATGATGACTTTAGATGCAATAAAACATGTTACGCGTAACCCACCCCGCTGGTAGCTAAATGTATTCTATCACGGTTAGGGTTGCAGTCATATGTTTATATTTGCGAGCTACACAGCATAAAAAAGTAAAACACAGACGCAGAACACGTATTTATTACATTTTTTTTTTTTTCATTTTTTGAAATTCTTTTAAATTTCTTCGGTATCAACCGAAGAGGAAACTGTAAGCCATACAACATTAATGCTACATCTAAAAAAGGTGGTCCTGCAAACCGAATCCGTTCGAAACAAAGTCGTAGAAAAGTACGTCATAGTCTTTTAGGTCAGAAGTGACCAGTGCGCTATGGTTTAAGGCGGTATGCCCCTACATCGGTGCATTGCATAAAACAAATACAGTACTGCCCGCACACGCTGGAAAGAAGGCAATGTAGTCTTTTCCCGTTGAAGGTCCAGGTTCTGGAATGCGTATTTAAAAATGTGTTGATCTCTCGATGCATAGGGGTGTAGATAGGTAGTCGGACACCGCCTGTCTAGACCCTCATTTGATTATACAATATGCATGCTTTGTTTTAAAGTACAGTTCGCCATCATTTTTAAATGGTACCCAGACGTCTTAGTGTTGCTTTATACTTTGAAGTTTATTATGAACCCTTACAGATGCTAACGACGCATTTACATGGTGTCAGAAGTGGGATAAATTAATTTTCTAGTTTATAATGAACTCTTACTGATGCTAACGACGCATTTATAGGGAGGACATAACTATAGAATATGACATGACTCACATTCCGCATGATGTTTGACACATGAAGTTCACAAACCCGATTTCGAAAATTGAAGAACTGTCGATTATTCTTTAACCGCTAAATGGCCTAGAATTAAGTTGCCAGACATTTTGGTGTCCCTCGAAACACGATATCCTCTCTATGGCGACGTTTTCAACAGAATTGGAAAACGAAAGATTTGCCCCGGTCCGGCCGTCCACGTATGACGTCACGTCGGCAAGACAACCATATTCGGCTGACCCATCTAAGGAATCGATTCCAGATTTCCTGTTTGACTGCTCGGACCATTCCTGGCTTACGCCCAATCAGTTCCAGGAATGTACAGACCGACTGCGGAACACAACATCCGGCCCAGACGTCCGATTTTGCTACGACGTCACCGACAGGCACGTTTTGTCTGGTGCAGACAATATCTACGGCACATAAGACAAAATTGGGATGGTGTTCTGTTCACTGACGAGTCGAGATTTCATCTGGACGGCTCAGATGGCAGGGCAAGGACCCAACTTGTCATTGTGAATGGTAATCTGACAGGCCTGTGATACAGGGACGAGATCATTCTGCCTCATGTGCAAGCGTTCATTCAATGACATGGACGTAACATCACACTTCAGCAAGATAATGCCCGTCCACATGTCGCTCGTGTTGTGACGGATTTCTTGAGACAGCACAACATTCCGGTACTCCCTTGGCCAGCAGTTTCTCCACCTGTTCCCATTTCGAGCATGCATGAGATGAAATGGGACTACGTCAGGGCCTGAATCAGCCATTGACGTTAGCTGATTTGGGACAAATGTTGCTTGAGACATGGAACAACATTCCCCAAGAATTCTTCTATCCCTTAGTGTCGTCTATGCGTGGTCATTGTCAGACCTGTATCAATGCCAATGGTGGACACACACGATACTGAATTTGTGAACTAACATTAGACACCACCTCTCTTCGAGGGCGTGTCATGATGCCTAGTGTCAAATCATCAAGATTTGGTAGGTTTCAACATTTAAACAGTAATAAAACAGAATACCAAATATCATGTTCTTATCTTCATTCATTAGAACATGGCATCTCTGCAGATGATGCACAGTTACTTTATTCCAGTAGTATATAACACTAACACACTTAATTTCAGTAACTGTTTGAACACTGGATCATGCAATGCACTTTTATTTTGCCACTAAATCGCTCACAGGCTCGAGTTTTCCTGTCGTCCCATGGTATTCGATGGCACCACACGGACCGATAATTATTTGAGACGATTTTAATACTCCTCCCAATACTGCATCGGCTAATCACAGCTATATCCCATTCAGTGCTGTTCTCTTACCCGAATTTCATCTAATAGATTTCTGAAAAGAGATAATTAATCGTTACACAATAATAATTTGAACGCATTTATACTCATTTAGAATATTAATTTCGCGATTCGTTTTACACTGCTCAAGGATTTATGTGATTTGTTCGTATCAAGTTTCTATACTAACAGCAACAAGTGTTCAGTAAATATACGAAATTGAATTTCTCTATTATAGTCAATATTGTATCGCTATATATTATGAGACCTCTGATTTATATTAACTTAATTGAATTTGTTTTATCAATTACCACCATTGATCAAAACACGTGGTTTGATAATGAGAAAGTGGACGTTTACATCCATTTATGATCCAAGTCGATTGCCTTTCTCCATAATAAGCACGATCAACCAAGACAAACAACTGTTTTTTAACTCCGTTTTGATTACATGTTGAAAGAGCTACATTTTCCTAATCCTGAACGAAACCAGGACGAATTCTATGACGAAAATAATCTTAAGCCGCTCATTAGTGGAAAAATGTCACAATTGTTCGCTTGGTGTCAGGGTCACAGTCTTTTTCGGAGTTATAAAGTGCTGGAAGGTTAGACGTCACATCCGCCATAGATATCAGATCTATTTCCGGTCAGTAGATCCCTCAATACACAGACCTTTTGTCGAAACACAGAAAAAAGATTTTTTAGGAATGTATTACGACTGGTTCGATGTGTTTTTGTCAAACTCAGATCAGAACATTTAAACTTTTGCCGGAAATATTTTTAGACAAAGTACAATGTTATTATTGTGTCCCGCACAGGCTGTGTTTCCCACCATATATCTGCACATGAACCATGTTAAATTTTCTGTTCTTGATTTGCTCTCCACGGAACCAAAATTTGATATGTTATTGTCTACGCGTTATGTCGTGAAGCGAAAGCGAAACTTGTCCCGTCGTCATCTAAACGATATATCCTTGATAACGACGTTAAACCCCACTCGACCAAACAAACAATGTGTTTGTGAAGGAACAAAAAGAAGAACCTATGCGATACTTGAATCATGTATACAGCCATTTTGATATTTAGACGTATATCTCAGTAGTCACAAAGATGCATATTTGTTTAAACTTAAAAACACTCACATCATAAACCTCCTTAAAGCTAGATGCAAAAACATAATAAATTGTCGTAGTTCATTAATATGTCAAAATAACGAGTGGTCTTTAAAGACAACAAATAGCGTAAACATTCCCTGGTTGACCATCATGGCTCTTAATTCTTGGCTAGGATCAAGAATGGACAGTCCACCCCGAATGAAATAATACAAGTCAACAGTACATAGCAAAAGTCCAGGGCTTACACCCTCTGCAGTTACGTCCCATTGGATTGGTTTTCCAGTACACCCAAGATGATATCGCCACTTACATCTTGTATGGAACTTGCAGTAGTTACTGGTCACCATTACCCATGTCCCCAGAACCTCGCTCAACAAGAAACGTTTGTATCTCCACAACGCCTCGTTAACATTTGAGACACGAAGCCTTTTATTATGGACTTCTAACCGGCCGGCATTGTGTGCCTTTACTACGGCCTATACCGCTGGAGACATACGCCTCGTTCACAGCATACAATATGTGTTCTCCCTCTAGTTAGCTTTTGTGTGTCTATAAAACGGGGAAATGCTAATATTTAAATTACGATTGGTCCAACCGTAACAGCATTTAAATTACCACTCTCAACACAAAGAATTAATCATAAATCATTTGACTAAATTTAACAAGACTTTTCTTGCATCTATAGCAAGAGAATCAAATAAGGATTCGTGTCGCTTTACACGAATGCCTTGGTTAAGTAAAGCCAAATAACTAATATATTTATCTGGCTATTTTTACACAATGTTACACTTATAAAACAGACACAATTAAATACATACAGCACAATACAATTTAATCTTATTTTAAAGGGTTTTTTTTAACAAAAACTGATGATACTATTTATTATTACATACATATATATATACATAAATCACTAGTTTATGTTGCTAAGATCTTACACATATTTACACACCTGAACGGCTCCAAGAGTTTGCCCCAATGTTACTTTTACCTTTAATAATCTCAACTGTAAAACTTAATGTTGTAAAAACAACGCCCATCTCATGATGCAGGGTTGTTCAACTTCTCCCTGTTGAGGAAAGCTAAAGGCTGATGATCTGTTTGGAGAATAAAGGTATTGCCATATAAGTAAGACCTGAACTTGTTGACAGACCAAACAACCCATAGACACTCTTTCTCTATAACGGAATATTTTTTCTCGCGATCGGACAATTTTCCACTCGCGTTTGAGACCGGGTGAAGTATACCAGCAGACTCCTGGAGCAAAACGGAGCCCAATGCAACATCAGAGGCATCACAGAGCAATAGAAACTTTTTGTCAAACTCTGGCAATTTCAATATAGGAGCTGAACATAAGTTTTCTTTAAGCGAATGAAATGCTTTTTCGTGGCTTTCACATTCGCCTTTTTTGTGAGGTCGGTAAGAGGAGCGGCGACTTCAGAGTAATTTGGAACGAACTTCTGATAAAAACCGGTAAGCCCTAAAAATGATCAGAGTTTTTGGACGGGCTGCATTCCGTACTTGATCAATTTTATCGGCAAGTGTTTCAAGATCGCCGGAGCCGACGCAATGACCGACATATTCAAGTTTGCGATACCCAAAGAAACACTTCAAAGTACGAATGGTCAGTTTCTCATTTTGTATACGCGAGAATAAATTCTCCAGTCGTTGGAGATGCTCAGACCAACTAACACTATGTACGAGTACGTCATCCACGACACTTTCATAAGTCCTAATGGCATGCGTTTGAAACGGAACGGTCCGAGCGGGGTATAAAACGCGGTATAGTCCTCTGCCAATGCTATTTGCCAATAGCCTTTTGAAAAAACTGATTTGGTGAAAAAATTCCTTTTACTTACTTTTGAATAAATTTCGTCCGCCTTCGGCATCAGTTTTGCACCGGACACGGTTACTCTGTTGAGTTTACGAAAGTCAATAACAGGAGGGAAAGTGGAGTCTTTCTTTTTGACTAACAAAAGCGGAAACCGGTATGGAGAAATAGCTGGTTCTATTATATCAAGGTTTAGCATTTCCTGAGTTTCTTTTTCAACAGTTTCAAAAAGAGTGTATGGTACGGGGTATGGTTTTACTGCGATCAGCTCGTTTGTGTGCAGATGTATGCGGTGTTCAGCAATATAAGTTAACCCAGGTAGATTCGAAAAAAAGACGAAAATCTTGCAACTAAGTTTTTAACATCACGAGCTTGTTCTGCGTCGAGTTCATCGGATATATTCACATCGTGAGTTTCCATGCGTTTCTCAATGAAGTCCGCTAGCAATGAATCGTTCTCGAAGTTTTCGCCGGAGTCAGTATCTATTACTGCTAGAGCGCATGCATGTTTTACGTCGCCTCGCTCGTGATACCTCTTAAGCATGTTTATGTGAAATATCTTTGTTTTAGAATTAATTTAGATTTTTTAGTCATTAATTCTAACTTTACCAACCACATCGTAGGGCCCGCGCCATTGCATAAGTAACTTGTTTGATTTTGTTGGCAATAGCACTAAAACTTTTGAACCAGATTGAAGCGTTCTTTTCGCCGCTTTTTCGTCAAAATAACGTTTATACCATTTTTGTGGAGACAGGTTTTCATGTACGGTTTGGACAGTTTCTTGGAGACGATTTCGTAGATCAAACACATACTCGTAAGTCGTTTTTAGTGCTTCCGAAATTTCTTCATCGGTCCATAACTGACGCAACAACGTCATCGGACAGCGGACGGAACGTCCATAAACAAGTTCGAAAGGAGAAACTTCGTACTACTTTCAGGTACTTCGCGATAGGCAAATAACAGTGGTTCTAAATCAGCGGTGATACCAGGCCAATGGAAATTGTCCAATATACGGTCGGTAGTTTTTTGTATACCAAGATGGCCCGTCATCGCAGTATCATGACCTAGTTTCATAACCACGTAACGTAACCGCATAGGTAACAATACTTGCTTAATTTCGTTGTCGGTGTTGTAGCTCGTGAAAAATCGACATAACACCCCCTTAACATAGTCATATCGCACTAAACCGTTTCGAGTTTCTTGCGTTTTATTTGTCAATTTGTGTTCGAGTGATTTTGCCAAGGTTGTATCAGATTGTTGTTCTTGTTTCAAAACGGACCTGGTTACGAATTCCGTTGGGCTACATACCTCAGGAACTTCTAATGGTTTATTTTGTTGACTACGTTTAGCAGCGCCACGCGTTTGTACTGTGTTAGCATTAAAGTTTTTCTCAAG
This sequence comes from Mopalia muscosa, assembly GCA_031763545.1. Lineage (NCBI taxonomy): Eukaryota > Metazoa > Mollusca > Polyplacophora > Chitonida > Mopaliidae > Mopalia > Mopalia muscosa. The sequence continues at coordinate 3,612 of JARFOD010117772.1, read as the reverse complement.
AGTTTCAAATTTTGATGTTTCACACTTCGTTTCTGATAAATCAGTCCTTTTTGCGGACACTTGTTTTATATCTTTATCTTAATGTTGTGCGCGAACACCCATATATGCCCCAGGGATATTTCCTACAATCACCTCATAAACAGGATTTTCTAAGCACAACGCTTCAGTGGTACCAACATAGAAAGGCGTATTTAGAGAAACAATAGCTATCGGTGCTGACCTTACCGTGCCGTCGATCATAACGTAACTCTGTACTCGATCAGTGAATTGACTTTGGTGAACTAGGGCATTTTTCTGCTGCGCAGATCCGGGCGAATTTTTACAGGTACTACCCACTACCAGTAAGCTACAGCCGCATTTTAAACTTACGGACTCTGTTTCGGCAGTGTTTTGATGCGCACATGGAAATGTGCTACACGAAGCTGCGGTTTGCGAGCTACTTCGGTCATGTCGAAACTCACCTTTCCTAAAACTGTCACAATTTCGCACCGTGTGATCTACTTTATGACAACGGTAACAGACTACCTCACGTCGCCCTAAATCATCGGTTTTAGGACTATTATCCTAAACGGCAGATTTAGAAGATCCCAATCGCGAATCCTGTGTAGGCGTCTTTTTAGAATGTACAGAAATAAACTGCCAACCGCCTGCTTCCATGAATGTTTCCGAAAGCTTAATTAAGTCTTTTGAGGAGTGTTCGCGAATGTAGATAACTAAATCACACGGTAAGCTACTAAGATATTGCTCACGGATTAAGAGTGGTAAAGATTTGTGTCGGACAATTCTATTCATTTATCTATGTATGTTTCTAAGCGAAATGTGTACTGCGATGGTGTTTGTCACAGAACTTTTTGCTGAAGCCCTCTTCAGTAAGTTGATATGCTTTCAATAAAGCCTCCTTAAGTATCAGGTAATTGTTAGATTGTTCTGGAGGTATAGCGAGTGTAAACGTCTAAAGATTTTCCTCTTAACAATGCACCTAAATAAACTGCTCGATCGGCCTCTTCCCAATTTTGGGCAACCGAGTACCGCTCAAAGCGTTCTAAATACGAGTCAATGGGATCCTTACTGTCATCAAAAATAGGAATTATGGGACCTTTATAGGTTTGTTTAGTTTCCACGCGAGCTTTTTTTTTTTTGTTTGTTTTGTTTTTCTAACATCTCTAACTCTAATTGTTTCACTTGTCTATCATGAGCGCGATGCTCCCTTTCGTATTCGTGGTCCTCGCGTTTTCGTTTTTTTTTTATCTTCAACATAATTACGCAAGCTATCACCCTCAAGATCAAGTTCTTTACTTACTATAACGTAATGCGAAAGATCAACCATGTTTTGGCGCGCAACAGAATGTTACTGTTACAAAAAACCACTATCTTTAGCTTTTTTTTGCAGGGAATATTTCTACGCGTAAATACACGTACTCTATATATGAAAGCTCTACGCGCAACCGTAAGGTTAAAAAAAATTACACACGATCAGCCTATAAAAATAGAGCAAACCCACCTACGTAGCAATACCACAGTTTACTCGCAAAGCTAATTAACTTTAACTCACCAATGGGAGAAATCCCAACATCCTCGTTACCCTGAGATGGTCTGGAATTTAAGCATAGTGAAACTATTAAGTAGGCCTACCATTAGAATAGACGTAAGAGACAGGTTGGAATGCAATCACCAGTTAGATTTACCACGTGACAATTTAATCATTTCCCGGACAGGCCCCCACATGTCATAAGATTCCCCAGATTAAACTTACAAAAAAGCGGGTTGTCACGGAACTACTCTGGTGAAAACAAATCAACTAGAAGACAGGTGCAGGATTGACGTAAACTTTAATTTAACACAAGTATAACACCAAAAAAACAAAGAAGAAAAAACAATCAACGATCACAAGACAAGGATAAATTAAATATATACATAAAAAGAGTTCACTCTAGACAATGACGTCATTCCAATTACACAATATACTTTTGGAGTGGTAAACTTGTATAGTTAGTTCTCGAGGGACATGGACGCTCTATACAGAAAGTAACAACCGTATAAGATCCTTTGTTGAAGCGCTGGTGTTAACATTTCGGTGGCACTCTTCAAGGGTCGTCTTGTTGGCTGTTACCGCTTAGTTGCGTCCCATCGGATTGGTTTTCCAGTACACCCAAGGTGATATCGCAAATTACATCTTCTATTGAACTTGCAGTAGTTACTGGTCACCATTACTCATATCCCCGGAACCTCGCTTCAACAAGAAACTGTGGTATCTCCACAACGCCTCAGTAACATTTAAGACACGAAGCCTTTTATTATGGACTTCCTACCGGCCAGCACTGTGTGCCTTTACTACGGCCTATCACGCTGGAGACATCCGTCTCGTTCACAGCAAACAATATGTGTTCTCCCTCTAGTAAGCTTTTGTTATGTCTATAAAACGGGCAAATGCTAATATTTAAATTACGATTGGTCCAACCGTAACAGCCCTTAAATTACCACTCTCAGCACAAAGAATTAATCATAAATCCTTTGACCAAATTTGACAAGATTTTTCTTGCATCTATAGTAAGATAATCAAATAAGGATTCGTGTCGCTTTAAACGAATGCCTTGGTTAAGTAAAGCCAAATAAGTAATATATTTATCTGGCTATTTTTATACAATGTTACACTTATAAAACAGACACAAACACAATTAAATACATACAGCACAATACTATTCAATCTTATTTTAAAGTTTGTGTTGATGAATCGTGTGACACTCTCACACTTTCAAGTGATTGGTTATTATTTATTATTAAATACATATATATAAACAAATCACTAGTTTCTGTTGCTATGATCTTACACACCGGAACGGCTCAAGTAGTCTGCCCCAATGTTACTTTTACCTTTAATAACCTCAACTGTAAAACGCCCCGTGAGGGAGCGGGTGGGTCATGGCCCTGCAGAATACTCCCTTGGCTTCCTCGGTCGATCGTAAGAGGCGAAAAAAGAGGTTGCTTTCTGTAGCCCTGGTGTTTGCAGAGCTAAAGGGTAACGGGAAGCAGATTTGTTTGTGATGTTCCATCTCATGATGCGAGGGTTGTTCAACTTCTCCCTGTTGAGGAAAGCCAAAGGCTGATGATCTGTCTGGAGTACAAAGTTATTGCCATATAAGTAAGACCTGAACTTGTTGACAGACCAAACCACACTTTTTTTCTTTATAACGGAGTATTTTTTCTCGCGATGGGACGATTTTCTACTCGCGTATGAGACCAGGTGAAGTACACCAGCAGACTCCTGGAGCAAAACGGAGCCCAATGCAACATCAGAGGCATCACAGCGCAATACAAACTTTTTGACAAACTCTGATATTTTCAATATAGGAGCTGAATATAAGTTTTCTTTAAGAAAACACGAGACGATTTGAATTCCACTTTTTTTGTGAGGTCGGTAAGAGGAGCGGCGACTTCAGGATGAGTTCACATAGGACAATACTATGCGGGTATACGGTGCACGTTTTGCAGGGCACGCGGATACCTTAAATCGAACAAGGTAATTTCATAATACCGGGGCCCCGCGAGGGAGCGGGTGGGCCATGGCCCTGCAGAATACTCCCTCGGCTTCCTCGGTCGATCGTAAGAGGCGAG
>JARFOD010117761.1:0-14815 GCA_031763545.1 Mopalia muscosa | reverse complement strand
AAATAAAGAATTCAATTTGTACTTAGCTCAGATCTCGATGTCTGTCGAATTCAGCCTATCCCCAATTTAGAAACCTGTTCCGAAAACCCCTGGCTATCTCCATCTCCTCTCTAGTTCTCACTTCTCTCTTTCTATCCTTTTTCTATCTCTTAGTTCTGTAGTTCTCTCCCTTTTTAACCTTTTCGAAAACGTCTGTTTAACGGACTAATTTCGATTGGTCAAGCCAATTAGGGACTAAAGAAAAATACCATTTGCTATATAGTATTTGATTGACAACTATACAGCTACCAAGCGACAGGCGTTCGTGACCATGCTCATGTCACACCACGTGACTTACAGATTTGAATGAATGTAATATAACTTGTTCACTAACAAAAAGTAAACTTTCAGAAAATAAAAACTATTCTGAAATTCACTTCATAACATAACCCAGGAGACGCGAACCTGAGTAATATTCTATTTAGTATTGATCTCAACTATAAATCAAAATTCATGTCAAATTCCCCGATTAGCCACATATAATCCAGCAAATGTCAGAATGGGACTGTGTATAATCTCTTCCGCCTGAATGAAACAAAACCATAATTTATCAATGTTGGTTGCATCAAAAAGATATCAGTTTTTTACCAGATTAAAATATGTTATGTGTTCCAATTAGATTACCATAATATTTATTTGTCCAGCTGTCTCTTTTTTTATTAAAACATGCATATGCATGATTTGGTTTTTGCCAGAGCAAGAGGCGGATGACGCTCAACAATTTGACTCTCGACTTGTTAAAATCAATTCACCTGATCAATTTCACCATATCTGTGTTTGGTGCAGCGCAATCTACACCTGGAGAGAGCAGACGTCACTCAAAAAGTACTGTGAGTGACTGAAAAGAATGGTGTTAAGGTAAAAACCAAACAGATTTTATTTATTTACAATATATATTGTAAATAATAAAAACAATAGCAGTGATATACAGTATAGTAATAGCTGGCAGAAATGTTTTAAGAAATACAATACGGGGTTATAATGACGTTACATTACCGCATCACGGCAAGGGAGAGCCAATCCACCATTTTTAACATGGGCAGTGTAGGGAATATTGCAAATTAAACCATATTAATATTTTGCAAAAGTTACAAATTTAAAGTTATATTTTCCTGATAACCAACAACCCGCAATGTTAAAGTATAGGCAGGCTGCCCTACAATGCCATAAAGTGGCAACTTCATTTCGCAAATTTGTTTTAAAATTATTTATTAAAAAATGTATGTAATAGATAAAACTCTTTTTCGCCGTTTCAATCACTATAAAAAAAAAAACCATGTTGTTTATTAAAGTTATTGGAGTAATCTTAAAGCAATCCGGAGCTCGATCATTTACTTACTACTAGGCTGTTTTCTCATCTTTCATTTTTCTGGATTTTTATCATTTAAATCGTTTATTTATATACACTAAGTCTTTGAAATTCGGCACAGACAATCTTGAAGCTATTATCTATAAAAAATAAAACCGTCATGCAGTTTTTTGATATTGATTTTCGTTTTGAAGATATTTAGCAAATATCTTTTAGGACAGAGTTTTATTTTTAACATATATTTTTATCAATCATTCAAAAACTAACTTAAATTTAGAAAAACCGTATGACGTTATTTTAGTTCAAATACTTGTCTAAACAGACATGCGAGTTTGGGGAAAAAATATCAAACCATGTGAGAAAAATAAGAGTTACAAACGAGGGTCCATTTTTAAAAAATATTTGACGTTTTTCTTTTTTAAAATAAAATGAATTATGATATAATATTATATTTATATTTACACAGTTCCAACGCACAAAGCACATAATTGTTCCGATTATATCCACATCAGAGTGATCACTGTATCCCCAAAGTGACAGGTGTCTATAATAAATTATCCACATCAGGAATATTAAAGTTCTTGACGGTTTCTTTAGAATTAATCTCCTCACAGAGCTATCCAGGCTAGGTTCAGACAGGCAGAGTGGCTGATCACTCTTTAGATTTAGTAGTGACTGGCGTGTGACTAATAATAAAACAACATACAATAGATCTCACTTATATAGGTGCAGAGATGCAGTAGTTTCCAGATACAGCTCTAGAATAACATCACAAGAAACACTCCGGAAACCTTATTTTACTGAATCAAAATATTCCAAAACAAGGAGTTCAGTGTCAGAGAAACTACTAGAATAATAAAAGTAAATAAACAGTGACTGGTCCGTGAAAAGTGGGCCAATGCAAATGCAGTTTTTAAACAAAAGAAAATTACAACAATGTAAACTACTACAAGTCGGCTTATTTACATTTAAAGATACATTAATCTATTTATAACCAATGATTAAATAATTAAAAACACAGCTTGAAATAAACATTTCTTACTCTTACCCAAGTGGCGCTACGACAGCAGACGACATTTTGACAATTGGCGAGGATGTCTTCGCAAAACCTGGACATTCCGAAGAGACTTTGTTCTGCAAGAGTCCGTAAAGGTGACAGATGTGCGATATTTTTAATATGGATATTATCAGATGTGAAATCCTTGCCGAGGAAAAAGAAATGGAGCAGTGGGCAAAATCAGCCTCGAAAGACTGTGAAGATGAATTTGAAGTGGAGGAACTGTAAGTGTTTGACATTCGCGAGATTGAGGACGACAATTCTAAACATTTAGATCAATTGGGCAAATAGACAGAGAGTAGGACTATGTCAGTATCAACAAGCATAGACGAGTGTGCGCGATTCAAATCCGTCACAGAATATGATGCTGATACGTCCCTTCAACACATACCTATGCTACTTGAAGCTTCCTAACCTATAGAAATAGCAGAAAGACACCATGATTCGGCAATTTATCTTCCAATATATAAAAAAAAAAAAAAATGCCTGACCTTACCCTGACATAAACCATCTCGTTTTCTTCCTTAGACACATTTGGGTTAGACCGACCCATAAAACAGCTATTCGACGTTCATTTTCATATGAAGTAAATAATTTCTCTGCAGTACAACACTCACTTAAAAATGTATTTCATGGTAATTAGGTCATATGGATCAATGCTACATGTTATTCAAAGACAGGCCTTATTTCCGAAGTTTCCATATGGCTGTACTTTGTATCTCTATATACCTTTTAGCATCTACTTCAAAACATTGGCAACAAAAAAACTGCCCACAAAACATATTGACTGGGCCTTATTAGCCAGGGAGTTTCAGGAAATTGAGGGTCTGAATCGAACAGAGCTTAGCAGCTTACTATCCAGCTTCCACCAAGTAAGTTCAAATGTAACTGGATCGATCACACTGATACTCGACATAGTATTTTAGAACAAATTAAACTGAAAAAAAATATATTATGTTTACAGTATTGTTAAACATGTAATTATTGTTATGCATGTGTATGTCATTGTTAAGAGCAGCATCAGCACGTATTTTTAGAGGCAAAGCGCAAGGAGTTTGGGTAAAGGCAAATAAAGCTGATAGTCTCGTGCAGATGAAATGTAAGCTCTGTGTGAAAAACGTGTCCTTGGAGCAGGTGTGTTGACTTTAAAAGCTTTTAAAGGAAGTGCATCGTTTTCACCATTTTAGCATATATGCTAGATGGTGCTATACAAATTATCTAGGAAAATAATTTAACCCACAGCCAATAATGCATATAAATTAATAAGCGTTTTATTAGTCTTATGTGTATTTTTGCATTTATACTTCAGAACGAAATACAAAAATCAGAACTGGGGTCAACTATGGAGACTACAGGAAAGTCTCTCCAAGGATATCTGCTGAGTCGAACAATCCACACTGTTCAGTAAGGATGTACAAAATCTACAGTTATAATCGTGCTCATAGCCCCGATTTCAAGTTTTATTTTTGTGCCCTCGAATTGATGGTAGGGAATTATCTGCTTCTTACTATATTCCCGACCTAGCCAATTCCTTTAAAATAATGACGCCTGACATCGTTATCGTATAATGGTTTGTTTAAAGGGTTCTATTTCCTCGTGTCGCGTCCTTGGTTGCATATCGTCAGCCTGCTAACATAATTGCCTAACTCAAATTCTGACATTTTAAGGAAAACAAGAAAAAACTATTTTTCTGTGAGACAATTTAACGTTTGTGTTAGGCATCCCATATCTTTGCAATTATCACTGCCAACCTAGGCAGATTTGTATAAGGTGCAAAAGCTGATTGGCCGATGAGTTAGGCAAAAAAGAGAATTTGTCCAAAAAGGAGTTAGGCATTTATGCTAGCAGGCAGACGATATGAATTCATATAAGCCTATCACTGCAATTTAGCATGCGGTCATGTGAGTGAAATGACGTTAAATTTGACGTTCAATCTCAATCAATCAATCAATTAATGACAATTGCTCAATAGTTACTAGCAAAAAGGACGAATTTAGTTTAATTCATTGTATGTGCTGTTATACATGATGCGCTATATTGCACATATCAATCACCCTTTAATGCTAAATTTAAAGACGAAAGACGGGCCTTAGAAAGCTGTTGTCCTAATTTTGGAAACATTTTGCGATGTTTTGCAGTCGTTCTCATAAGTAATAAGTATGTTTCTTCACCAGGATACTGGAACCACGTGGCTATCTGTCACATTCGATCATCGGCTCTTACATTGATTAATAGCTAGAGGCCGTATACTCAAAGGCTTGTGTTGATGGACTTTAACAGGCTTAAAGAAAAGTAGAGATAAAATAGATATTTGCAAAAAACTTGGCTATAATTCATTACCTGCATATTTTTAGTCTCGTTCTATTAACCATTCCATTTTTTCAAAGGATAGGTTACAACGCTGTCAGGAAATGACCTAAAACCAACAGCTTCATTGTGCGACCGATCAAGCAAAATCATGATCATCACTGAATAGAGCCTTCAATCATGATGCTTTTTGAAAGACTTTATTGATCACGTCAGCAACTGGGCACTTCCTTAAATCTGTCCAGAAGCCCCGGATCATAGTAAATAAGAATATTTTAGCTATCACAGCGTATGTCTGTCATAAAAGGCACAAGTATAAAAAGATGAGTAAACCTATGCATGTTATACGGGTCCAGAATCACCCGTAGCCTTGGGGACATAGCACACAGTTTATTTACAACCATAAACGTTGAATTTCATTACATGAATCCAAACAAAGTATAGCCGTCATGGATTCAGAATGCAAATAGTAATACTGATTGAAAACATGATCGTCTCCGCTCATAATTAAAGTCTTACAAATCTTACAGCCTGGCAGTTCAACCGGTAATTAATGTTCTATAAAGGCCAACTTCTTAATGGAGTAGGTATTAAAATAACCTCTTTTAAAATGAGTGATAGATGTTTTCATTCCTGCTGGTCAATTATATATACCTTTGCCCTCTCTCTTTGTCCGTTTATTTTGTTATTAATGTAAAGATGAAACAAAATTGCTCGGGGTATCTTTTTAAATACTTTTTTTCGTCATTTCGTTGTTTTTGTTCAAGTGATATGGATGGTGAATTGAACAAATAGGGGTTATGACATCTGTTTGTACACTAATTATATGTATACATTTGTAGCGAACGACTGGACGTATAAGTTAAATTAATATATGACTTTGTGATTATATCCTTTTTCTCATCTCTCATTGGCGTATTTGGTCACCCAATCATACTTTAAACTGTGATATGGGATTCGAGATCAGATATATGGTGATGTTTACCTTCATGGATTACCGAAAGCTATTCCACTCTTTGCTTTGAGTTCGATTAGGTCAAGAAGTCGTATGCTTCGGTCCGTCCGGGTAATATTCCCAGTTCTTCAGTATATGTAAAACACATTGCGGAAAACCAAAACATGAAAGAAAAACTGGTACCGTAATACGATATTTTATTTCATTGAAGAAATGTTTTTTTCGCATTTCCATAGATGGATGCTATGAACTTTTGTTAAATGTGTCTCAAAACGTGTATGTCTGATATCGAGCAATTATAGTTTCAAGAACAAGAGAAGAGAGATAAGCGCTTTATGTATAGAAGCATGAAATCTAGGCGGTTGCCAAGTGTATTTCTAATGTTGTTTTGATGAAAGAATTGCTGACTGAAAGAAATGAAGCTATTATTTAGGATTGTTTTATGTTTCGGCATTAACCTGTTCTGTGGCTAGGTTAATGAAGGTACTAATCGTTTCTATGGACGACGGATGCTACAGTGGCCTTGACTAACACATAACGAAGTAGTTTATGATAAGTCTGCCTGTTTTGCTACTCTGCTTATTTAAGAGAGCCTAAGATAATTTTCCAGACAAACCGTTTACTGTAAGTAACAAATGTCGTTAAAAAGCTTTTATGATGTAAGATTGTTCAATATAGCGTGTATAGTGGTTCAGGTTGGACGAAAATAGCCGTATCGATAGCCACCGGTTTATAAAACAAATGACAATTGCGAGTCCTTAAATAGAAATTAGCAGAACGGAACATTATTTGCTGGACGCTGATTAGTTGTGGATAATGTACGTTGATAAATACATGTGTTAAAAATATGATGACCGTGGAGATCAAAATCTGTGAGAGTCTTTACACTGTGATTGGCGTTCAGTGAATCTACGAATCGCATGCGTGCTGTGATTCGTCTCCGTAGTAATGCGATTTTAACCTTCACATTCTTCAGGGAAGTGGCTTATTTGTTTCGGGTAAATAACTCATGTCGGTGTAACATCCACTCAGTGGTTTGTTTTCTGTGTCCTCCATAAAGACATGGTTCGGTTCGGGATGAATTTATCAACATATCCACTTACCAACAATGCTTTTATAGAACCAGCTGTATTAGATGTTTACGCAAATTTAGAGACATACACTCCATGTCGATCCTTAGCAGCGATTGTATTAATTGGTCTCATTGGAAATACACTCTCTCTTAGATACCTCTCCAAAAAGAAATTCCGTGGAAGATCTTATTCAATATACTTCATCTCACTGGCAATAGCAGATAATGTGTCTCTCGTTGCAACCGGTCTACCAGTTGTGTTAGAATGGGCTTTCCACAAATCGTGGCGACTGGATCACAGCTCAGAGATATGCATTGTGCTTCATTGTGTCTTGGAAATCTCCGAAAATCTCTCATCAATGCTGATGGTCGCCATAGCCACGGACAGGTATATAGCCGTTGTACACCCTTTTCGACGCTTTATCATGTGTACTTCAAAAAGGGCAATGATGACAACAATTGCACTAGTAACCGTTTCTTTGCTGATTACGTTACCTGACTTGATCTTGCTTGTAATGGGCCTGGCAAACTTGGATTGTAAAGTGGGACCGGAAGGTATGTTGGACCTCATAGAAAAAAACCGGTTCATCGTTTTTAGTCTAGCTCTACCTGTGCTCCTGACAGTATATTTGAATTTCAGGGTTCTTGTTGTCATCAAAAAGGCAAGAAAAGTGAGACATGTCTACCTCGAAAATATCAGAAATACTCCAACAATGTCGTCGGCACAGCTCAGAATAACTATAGCGCTTATCGCCGTGACTATTGTATCCGCCATTATGTTGCTCCCTGTAATAGCATTGGAAATATGGCAACACAGTTCATCGAATTTGGCGGAAACTAATCGTGAACGGAAAGATATATTGATTAATGCTTCGTGTGCTTCTCGTCTAATAAAAGATCTGAACGTTTCAATTAACTTCTTTACTCTCGTGTCCATTATGACCTTTAAAGGATGCTATATGTGTGAAGTCCGTTCGTTAGGAGAAAACATTATGTACAGATTGAGGACCAATTCGTTAGCCACCATTCGGATACGTGGCAGTGGACCAAGACCAGCTTAAGAAGGCATTGTACAGATATAACAATGAAAGCAACTGTCACCCATGACTTTCTTAATGATATATAATCCACCATCACAATGCCAAGATATACTAAATGACTTATACAACAGAAATTTTCTTATATATCGGAAGAATGTATATTTAAACCCGGTACACTCAAATCTTTTTTTATCAGAGAAATGTTACTCGTTAAAAAAACAAAATACTAATTTTGATCTCAATACTTTGCACTTTGTTTGCTATTGTCAAACGAATAGTTTTATATTCAAAGATAGTGCAATATGACACACATATTTATGGTTATGTCATTAACTAACCATCCGATTACGTCAATAATGATAAATTCATATTTATTTTACAATTAATTTAGTTTATTGGCCGTAAGCATATAGCTTTTTGATACATAAATGACAGTTATACATATAATTTTGTATAAGTACTACTTATGTACATTGCGGAGATCAGTTGCACTTTCTAGACAATTGCCATTTTTTAGAACTTCAGTTACATTGTTTGTTGTATTAATCTGGACACACAAGGCTTTTTAGGATAGTATATCTTAATATGCAGAAACTTCAAATGATTAATGAAGACGAAGACAAGGGTCGGTCCTTCGGTCTAAAAAAAGCCCCAGAAATAAGTTGGTAAACAAATTGGTAAATTAGAGCAAAATAATGTTACTCTATCAATTTTTTATTATGCTATCATTCAAATCTACATATACGCTGACATCGATAAAAATATTGTCTGTGTATGTCATTTTCAGTTCGCTGTTTAATGGTTTCAGTCTTAGCCATATATGTCAGAGTAGTGTTGTAAAGACATCTGTTGTCAGATTGAGACCGAGTCAAAACCCGATCCGTCGCTGGCTTCGAGGGGTTTGACGAGGTGTCAAAATGACGACGCAAGTCTTAACATCACCACAACGACCGATATCAAGTGTTTAGACGCCATTAAAACCCTAAAAATACATTTCCTCCGCTGCTTTAAAAGTGAGTGTCACTAGCCAATCAGAAATAGGAAGTTACCTCCATTGGCATCGTGTGCTGCCATGGCAACGCCATCAGACTCAGCTGAGTTGTCAAACAGCGAAAAACGGCCTCAAAAAGTCTTCCAAAACCATTTATCTGATAATGGATACCACTAAATTATAACGATTGTGAAGCAGACATGTTTTAAACTATGTTCGCAACAATCAATTCCTATTTGTACTTTATTAGGTTAGGTTTTATCAAATTAAGGAAACAAATTTTGAAGTGGACGTGACTATGTCTTATATTTTTTTCATTACCCAGTATAGGAAATTCGGTCGATAAACTATCGCACGCTGGGATGTAACGGGTGTTTACCCCTTTGAGAATCTAAAATAACACAACAACACAAGGTTATTTAATGTATCAAGTATTATGTTTTAACAGTAAATTTTAAAAAATTGCAACAGCAGTCCACTATCTGATCTGAAGTCTGAACCCAAGAACCAAGGTTAACAGGATTCGATAGAGGTGTGAGGAAAATAAAGCAGCGGAAAGGCAATAATATTCCATTACTCAGGCGATTTTATTAATCTATTGTAAACTCCTTTAATAAAATTGTATGACATTTTTAGAAACATGTTACATATATGTGTAAATTTGTACCCATCACTGTGTAATTTATTTACTCTAACTTCCTGTTGTCCTGGTGCCATCTGGGCTATTGGGAAAGATGGAGCCCTTCTGTTTGTGATGTCTTTCTATAAATAATTATGATTATGGAGAGGTTTTATGAAACTTATCAAAGAAATAACAAGTAACGCGACTTTTTACATTTTTGCTGTATATTGCAACAAGCTTGGCAAATTCTATATACCTGACCATGAAGTAAGTCATTCTTCGAAAGCTTGTCGCGTTATTTGTTATTTCTTTGTATAAAGTCCTGTAATTGTCATGTTTGTAATCAATGGTGTCCAGGGCGGCTCCTCCATCTATTATGCTGACACGCCGTCACGTAAGTGAAAAAACCTAAAGCACGGCGTTAAAACGCAATGAACCAAACACAGTTAATTATTTCATGATACTGTCTAAAGCTCTTGCTTGACCCCTAGGTCGATTTCCAGAACATATGTTGTATTTAGTCTATTATGCAGAAGAGTATAAAAATGAACCATATATATATGTATATATTTTTAGAAAACTGGAATACTCAGGATTACGTATTTGTGAATGTGGTGAACATCCGATTTTCATTTCTAAAAAAGATGCAAAATGAGTAAATGTCAACAGAAAAAATAGACTGTAATTTTCAAGGTTTATTTCTAGAAGTGCCCTAACGATAAGACTCAATAGATTAGTTGACCTAGTAGAATAGTCCTTGAACCAGTAAACGTTGCAACACAAAATTATTTTAAATTTTTTGTTTCTAGAAAAAGTGTTATAAAAATGCAAAATACAATTTTCAAAAAACATTTGAAAAAATCAAGCACAAACTTTAAAAAATAAGGCCCTGTTTACTAGATCGCATTGTGCTCTTTACAATCGCACAAATTTGAAGTTTCTTCGACTGATATCGTTCTAAAGAAAATACAGCTAAGACCTCTGTTAGTTCGAGGGCTATTCTACTTAATAAACTTATTAATTTTGTGTTAAAATAATTACATTCTGAAAATCAAAACGCCAAAAGCGCACTGTATTTTTTTCTGTTGACATTTAATAGTTCACTTAACACATTTGTAATCCTGAGTATCCAAGCTTTTCATAAATCTATACATTAATAATATTCTTACCGTTGTTACACGTGAAAATAAGCATTAAAAAATTGTTTTCCTCAAGATGACTCGAGGGGTCGAGCAAGATATTTCAGTCAAAACTATAGGTTGACGGACAAGTAGAATAACCACGACTAGTCCCAATGAAGGCCTTATATTGCACGGTATTGGTTGAAGACCTAACAAATCTGGTACACCTGCCTCAGATTAAAATACTAAATTATGTTCTAAATTATTCTTTATTATATTATTTTTACTGTCAGTCTAAAGGTAATACGTTATTTCAAAATTTCTCCAAAGCAAATGTCATCCTAGCACTGTTTTCGGAACAATTGTCGTTAGAGGAATTGTGGATCGAGTATATGTCGCCGGTGACGTTGTCACTGGAAAATCTGTCACGGTGTTATTCTTAACATTTCAAAAACCTACAACTGCGCACTAACTTCGTTTAGCTTCGGTTTCGGTTTTTGTTTCTCGCTGCGTTTTTTTTTTTTTTTTTTTTTTCCTTTTAAATTTTTTATTTAAGTTTTTCAATTTTTTTTAATTGTCCATCACAAAATTCTGTGAACAAAGCACATGTTTTTATTGACCGTTTACTGCCTTTCTATTACCATATATTATCTTTTATAAAATAATCATTGAAAAGACCTACTAACAAAAAGTATTACCTATATGGGTGGATAAAGCTGGTCTGGTATTAAGAGAAAGGTTGATCTTAAACGTTTTTATTTTAGATCGTTTATATAAAAGGCGATATAAAATCGATAAGTCCACTAGTTACTAAACGTGAGTTTAAGAGGCTGCGAACATAAGGCGGCTTCGAGTATATCTTTGTACAATCACTATCCATTTGGTATTTTTCTCATTCTGTGGTGTAGTCTAAACGTATCCACCAATCCAACTCAGATAAATGTTACTGGCTGGTTTGACAACAATTGATCAATACATTCACACATGAGTTGTGTTTCTTTGTTTTGTAGCCTCTTGCTCAGGGCTGGTATGCTAGAGTGTAATGGCATCGACCGGCCGAATTACTGGAGCGCAACCCATTATGAAAGCTGACGTCGATTTTATCAACAAATCAGTTCAATATGAGACAGAATTAGCTGCAGTAGGGAAACTATGGTAAACCAGTGGCATTTTGCATATCATTTTATTATATAGTAAAATCTCTCGTGGCATCTCATTTATCATAATATTTACAAATTCAGGAATAAAACAAAACAAAACCAGCAAGACAACCGCAAATGGCTGTACATGTATAAAATACATTAGCGTCTATCAAAGAAGAGTGAATCAATATTGATATTCTCCAGTGTGAATAGATGTAATTTGAAAGGTAATTGTTGGTGAATAAACAACAGTGTAATAAGTAAACAACGTGAACAAAACAATATATAAAACAATGGACACCGTTGCTTACAGAGCTGTCAGCAACTTCAGTTCGATCAGGTTGACATATTAATAAGCACTTATAGACGAGTTCAAGTACTAGCTTCCACGAATCAATACACCAACAGAAGCAATTGTCATGAATTCCTAACAAAGTAAATTATTCAATTTTTTCACAAATTATTTATTATCTTCCGTGTTCCAGTGATTGTCAACGGAAAATCACAAAACATGGCAATCTGTTAACATAGTGTTTCCACATGCACTACTTGCACTACTTGCTTGGTGCATATTCATGATATCTGGTTACTGAATTACTACAAAGCCCTGTTGATATAGTGCCGATCAAACGAAGAAGACAAAATAAAGAAAGTGTTACCTAAACGTTCCGAGTATTAAATATATTCATGTTATCAATATTTGTAATTCCTCAAACTTGTCCGTTTTACATAGAACAACACAATAGCACTATCACGTTTTATCACTTCTATCTTTAGCATAGTAAAAGTTGATACAAGTATATGGTGATGTCGTATAACCAGCGATCGGCTTAGAGTAGCTCATACTGACTGTACCCTATAAGCTGGTTCATAAAGCAAAGCTTTCCAGGTAAAGGGCCGCAGAGTTAGGCTCTAGACTCACACAAAATTATATTGGTTGGTCCGGTCACATGAGCATACAGGTTTGCAAAATGGCAGAGCAAAGTTTAGACGAGAGGACTGTATGCTCATGTGATCAGATCAACCAATAGAATTCTGTGAGAGTCTAGAGCCTAAGTTCGCAGCCCTTTACCTGAAAATCTATGCTATATGAAGCAGCGTATAGGGTACAGTAAGTACGGTGTACTGTAAGCCGATCGCTGGTTATACGAGCATAATAGCCACCGTGAGCTGCAATCACTGCACGATACCTCCATGGTATAGACTGAATGTGTCTTTCAAACCGGGCAGGTGTAATCCTAACCCATTCTCCATTCAGTGCATGGGCCAGTTGCGGAAAAGTCAGTTTATCGAAGTCGGTTCCGAATGGTTTGTGCAGAAACCCATCTCAAAATCAGGTACTTGCCCAGCTGTGATCATTGCTATGGTAGTTCGGTGACGAAAGTGATGGACCCAGATGTAGCGATCTTGTGCTGCAATTGGCGTAAGACTACCATTATTTACTTGCGTTTTGTCAGCCTCAAATATAGTTCTTAACAAAAATGGTGTGTTGTCTTGTTTTATTTGTTCTGGTCCTGAAAATATGTTTTTAGTGGAGTATTTGGCATTGATGTGAAATACTTAAGTGGAGGTTTCTTGTCAGTGTATTATAGCCTAAATAGGTCCCATTCGGTGTATTTATCACCATTGGATGGAGGGATCATTGGGCTGTTGTTTACATTTTGAGCCAGCTTGACAACCTATATAACACTCCAGCCTCTGTAAATCAAAATTTGTCAGGTCATGCCCTGTCAAGATTTTAACTCGAAATTCCAAAAGGACCGATTAAGGTATGTGCCAGGGGGTTTCGCTCAACGAAAGTTTAAGAGTGAGCTGTGGAGACAAACGTAAACATTACGGTATGGCAAATTAATAGTGATCTTGTTTCAGTTGTTATGCGAGGTCTATCCCTTCGAGGCCGGACTATGCAGATTGGAATCCCTGAGACTGTCTCTCAGACGTGAAATAGTGCTTTGTCTAACGCTCATGTGCCTTGAAACTCCGACTGCGATTCACCTAACTGGAGGCGGCCAATTGCCATGTTAACTAGTGAAATGGGAAATGCACATCATTATCCGAATTGCCACTTAAAATACCCACCACTACCCCATTATTTTCCCCAAGCTGCATTTGCATTCATCAAAATCTGAATATTCCATGTCGCTTAAATCAACATTCCGCAAAAAACACGACACAACGTGTGTTATTATTTTGTATTATTTTTTTTTCAGTGCAGTTGGTCTTGTTGTCCCACTGCAGAAGCATTGAAAAACATAATCATCCATGGCCATTGTACACAACAAACGATTTTTTTTTAAATTCAACACTTCCTTGTGACATTTCCCTAGATGCGTTTCTATTTTGACAGAGTATAAAAGGCCAGTGGAACTTGTTTGTACATATCTGAAATAAAAGCATCCAAGCCAACAAATACAGACTTTCCCCTCACAATCTCGATTAGGCGGCAATAAATTTGCTGTAAAACTGCAATCTGATAAGAAAGAAGGACACCCATCCTGTCCGTTTTCGCAAAGCATTTGTTAATTTCTGGCGAGGAATAAATAAGGAAAACTACATTTCTTTAATTGGCCCATAATTGC
Source organism: Mopalia muscosa (assembly GCA_031763545.1). Lineage (NCBI taxonomy): Eukaryota > Metazoa > Mollusca > Polyplacophora > Chitonida > Mopaliidae > Mopalia > Mopalia muscosa. The sequence continues at coordinate 581 of JARFOD010117761.1, read as the reverse complement.
GGCGGATTCCGTAGTGAGCATTACCGCGTCTGATTCATCAGGAAAATAAACTGATGTAGACTTTATAATAAAAATACTGAATTAAAGTTTCGCCGGATATAATATACACTTTCAAGTGTCACCATAATTGACATTTTTCAGAAAAGAAACTTTGTTTTTGTGTTTCAGCCCATGTTAGACTGTAATATATGCGAATGTAAGTCAGTATTCGACTTTTGGCGGTCTGCGCTTTGCTTTGTTGTAATCTCGCTGTAGGAAGGATAATTTCCTGATCAACTGTCTCGACTTGGGAGTGTGCCGTGCTTAGGCTTAAAGCGATACCTAGTGCTCGATATAATGCACATAGGTAAAACGGGAATCATTTCTTATGTTCAATTATGCTCTCTAAATTTCTAATCGAGCTATATCAATTGTATACTTGGAGCTTAAACAATGGGTAATGCACAAACTACAGTCAAATTTATCCACACGGCCATGTCTAGGTAATTTTATCACTAAGCAAAAGAGCTCCACAAATATTAACCAATCAAATATCTAGAAAACTAGAGAGACTTAAGTATGGATAACAACTTCTTAATTTA
>JARFOD010117750.1:0-14817 GCA_031763545.1 Mopalia muscosa | reverse complement strand
GGTTAACCAGATGCAAACAAATCTAGCCTTGTAACAAAAAAAAAAAAAACCCTGTGGAAACCTGCATACGTTTTCCACATCACGCTGTTGACAAGTTCCGGAAATTGGTATATTTCTCGATTATACGGACAATTACATTGAAAATTGTTTGATCGGTTGTTTAATTGCAGAAAGGATTTTGGGCTTGGGAAAATCGAAAAACCAAAACGAACCAAGGGTCTAGCATCTGTCAAGGGGCAGATTGATTGGCTTCTTTTAACTTCAGTTTAAGGTACTAAAAAAAGTCACTGAAAAGATTGGGAGTTTGATAATTAAAAAAAGTCACTGAAAAGATTGGGAGTTTGATAATTAAAAAAATCAGACTATGGGCTTATTTACAAAAAAATATTATAAACTGTTAACATAAAAACAAATCCCGAATCGCCGTATGTGTTAAAATGGACATGTTTTGAAATCAATTTTATCACAAGTACGCCTTAGGATATTTCTGTGTGCAAAAGTTCCATATATTGCCATGATTAAAAGAGACAAGGTTTGTTAGAGCCGTAGTTGGGTTGAAAGGGATTTGAAAACATATCTACCAAGAATGGCAATAGTCCTGTAGCGGTACGATACGAAATTAAAATCATTTACAGACGAGGAGTCCGGGAATAAAGTCAAAAACGAATGCAATCAATGACCAGCGAATTAACCTTGAACTAACAATTTCACAACTGTTAGTTCAAGGTTAATAGGGAGATTTGTAGATAAATTTAGAAACTGCCATTATTTTGTTCATTAATGAAGGTTATATAGATTGATGTTTTACCCCATGCTTAAAAGAGTTTTTCATTTCTATGACTGGTGTATTCCAACAAAAATGGACAACAGAAAAAACAAAAGATGTATAGCGTTTACATAATGTTGGAAGGTTAATTTTCCTCCTGTAAAGACAGCCGTTTTACTCTTCAAACAAACTGCCTTTAACCACATGTCAATGCCTTTTAGAAGTAAAATGGAATTCAAGGGGAGTTTAAATCGGATTTCAAAACTTGCTGGAGATAATAAGTCATATATGTTTTGAACAGTATTGGAGCAATCATTGCTTACGTAATAGGAGGAACAGTTTCCTGAAAATCAACATCCCGCAATGTTAAAGCATAGACAATCTGCCCTCCCGTGCCAGAAAGTGGCAACGTTATTATCTAGTTTTTCTCTAAAAACAAGTTTAAATGGCTATAGTATTAACAAGTCTTTAAAAAATATACATTGGTGGTAAAACGAAATTAACATTTGTATGGATTTAGAGAAACAAACAAATCTCCGTCAACTAACTGTACAGTCCAAGACGAGTAAAACCCTGTGTGCCTTGTTTTTTAATTGGGTTTAAAATCGTATACTAAAGGGGATTTCAAATAACATGATGGATTGTCCAGTTCAAACTATTCAATGCCTACTTGCGGTGGAAAGCCAGGGGGTGGGGGATGGTCTCGTGCAGCCCATCTCCTGGATTGCCAGAGTATCGTGCGAGTCATTCATATATATATAAATAACGTGTATTGTTCGTCAATTATAATAATAATGGTAATAATATAGTAGACGTCATAGTTGGACTTTATTGGTTATTGGAAGTGGGTCGATTGCATAGACAAGACCCAATCATGAGATGGAAAAAAATACAGTGCATATTTGGGCTTTATTTCTCAGAACAGCTAAACAAATAGCTCGTATGTAGAATAGTCCTTGAATTAAAAATATTTTCCAAGATTTTGCTTAGAACGATTTTGCTCGTCTCAACTTTCGGGAATGGTATGAAAACAATAAGCACTTTAGTTTGCAGGGTATTTTGTACTATTTTTTCTTGCGGTTTTATACTAAATGCGATCAGGTTAATTGGAAACGATATTGTCTAAATTTAAAATCGAGCCATTAACATGGTCTATTAACATTTGGTCCAATATATTCGAGAGAAGACCACTATGTTAAGTATCCAAGGGACTATAAAATTTGTTCAATGCTTTAGGTGTTCATGCTTGTATTTAAAGCTGGATAAAACATGAAAATCTTCATTTCAGAAAGAGACAGTTTCGCTCCATTCGATGGAAACCACAATGGATTGAACTGCCTTTCGCCTTAACTATGCAAATGGTACTTACCGCATAACAAGGAGAGGAATACCAAATACCAAATGTACATTTCAGAAAACATTTTTTTAAATTGCAAGGTCGATATGCAAAGAAATTTGGCACCCAGTTGAGCTCGGTTGTCCTCTTAAAAACTTTACAAATTAAATATAAAAAAAATCAATTCAGTATATATTTGATCTGGGGTCAGTTGCCCGAAAGACGATTAGTCGCTAACACCAGATTAAATGGCTATGGTAAATAAAACATTAACACGTTCTATTTATATGTAAAGTTTTTTGAGGTAAATTGCTAAATTTTCCCACGGACGGTGGTTCTAATCGCCACCCCAAGTTGTTTTTCTTGTTCATACGCATAAACTGACTGTGCTAACTATGCTGACATCAGTGGCCAGTAGTGACTAGCGTATCCGTTATTCGACCCACAAAGTATGGTGGTGCTTTGAAAATATCTGTGCCAAGAAGGAATGTCTTCCCGCCCCTCGTGGCAAAGAGAACAACAGCCACTAACTCACAAAAAACGGCATTCGTCTCACAAAGATTGATTGTGCATCTCAAATATATTTTCCTTTCATTTCTTTATTGGGGGTCAACGTTGTCATTAATGGTGTTATTTCATTTACACTTCACACTGTTCCTTACTTAAATACGGTGGACAATCCGGAGGAAACATCGAAAAAAAAAAAAACGGATTGCCATCATGTCGCACTCAAATGCTAGATGGTGACAGACGGATAAGAACTCGTGAATTGTACATCACACCAAAGTAAGATTAGTAGGCCGACACGCTAACCACTTAACCACGACCGTGGGCACTTCTAAACAATATAAGCCAAAATTAATGATTTCTCGCTCTGTATAGTAGACTTGCTTTTCAACAAGGTTGATGGTGATCTTACAATATATATGGTGGTTTGAAAATATCGCTGTCCGTAAAAAATGTTTTCCCGCCAATCGTGGTATAGATAACAACAGCCACTAACCCACAAAAAACATGATCCGTCATTAGTCTCAATAAGATTGATGGCGAGTCTCAAACAGCTTTTCGTTTCTTTTCTTTATTGGGGTTTAACGTTGTAATTAACCATGTTATTTCATTTACATGGCGACAGATTGTCCACTTCACATTATTTCACATTATATGTATATATATATGTATATATATATATATATATATGTATATATATATATATATGTATATATATATATATATTATTTTTTAATTCATTGATTAAACAGACAGCCATATCGATTTGGTTTGAGGAATAACTGAAATCTGATAACATATAAGTCACAGAACAAGCCTTAGTAATTTTTTCAAACGACTAGAAACATAATATATAAACAAATAAATAACAAATAAACTTCACATAGGACTCCTGCAAGCATACTTCCTCACATTTGGGGAGTGTCCTATCAAACCACTATGTTAGTATTTAGTCGTCAGGTCCTTCAAATATACTGAGTACAAGGCAAGCCGTTTTTATCAAGTTCTACCTTTATTCTACATATGCTGAATTCTTGTCCACATATGTGAAATTATATTTAACATATGTGGAATTATTTGCCACATATATAAAATAAGATACTGTATTTTACATATATGAAAAATAATGACGCATATGGGAAAAAGAATTTCACATATGTGGAAAATAATTCAACATATGTGGAAATGAAATTTACATATGTGAAAAAGAACTTCATGTGAAATTCTTTTTTACATATGTAAAATTAATTATTTATTTAACATATGTTGAAAAGAATTTCACTTATGTAAAAAGAATTCAAGGTAGAAGTGATAAAACGGCTTGCCATAGAAAGTGTTTGTGTAAAGGATACGTTTTCACTTATTGTCTCTTAAATTGTTAAACGCCGACTATTATGGCAAGCCGTTTATTACTTTTACCTTTATTGTACATATGTCGAATTAGTTTGGCTTTTATTTTACTTATGTACAATTCTTTTTCAAATATTTCAAATTCTTTTTTAAATATGTAAAATAAAAATAATATTTTACATATGTAGAATTACTGTCAACATATGTAAATTTCTTCTAAACATAACGTATAGTAATGCTTATCACGGAATTGGTCGCAATTGTAAGCATATAAAAGACATTTAGATTCCCAGATTTATTCTTTGCCAGGAAATATGATAATCAGATTGTACTTTTAGCGAAAATTTGTTAAATAAACCTTTTTTACATATGTCGATCTCTTTTTCATTTATGTTGGAATGTTTTTCATATAAGTGAAATTCTTTTCAACATAGGTTGGATAAAAACTGATTTAACACACGTGAAATTCTTTTTCACACATGGTAAATAATTTCACATATATTAAAAAGAATTCAACATATGTGGAAATCAATTTCACACATGTGAAATAAAGTCATTTATTTAATATCAAACTAATGGCTAAATCAGTGATATGTTAAAATAACCTGAATAGATATTCCTTTATCTTTTCCATAAGTAGCTCCCTCTGTTGCCCAAGCGCTCATAGAGCTAAGGGGACCATGAAGCCGATATGTTTGTGGTATCTTTGTTTTGTCGTGAGATTGCCCTGTCTTGCCATCGTTTGTTGCGGGGAATAAGGGGTTTATTTCACCCACTGGGATTTAAGAAAATTGCATATTTACATAAAACCCTGGTCAACTTCAGTATTAAAAGGCCTTAATTACTGATAGACATGCTTTGTTATGACGTCATGTTTTTTGGTTGTCAAAATTGTGTTAATATCGACCGTTCTTGATTTCAGATGACCGACTTACACGCATCCATCTAAACATTTCGAAACTTCCATAATTTCGAATTCTTCATGACCGATAACATGATTTCCACATTTGCGTACGATCATACTTTTTATACAGACTGTTAATAGTTTACATGCTGGTAATCTAGATAAAAAGTATGTTATAAACGGTCCGTTTGACGCCGAAAATTTCGAGATTCGGGGCCTGATTTGTAAAGTAAAAATGGATAAATGTGTTAGGTTGTCATTAAAAAGCGCCACAACCAGAAATGATGTGACGATAGAGGATCGTGTTCTTATACTTAATAAGTTCCTTGCCAATAGCTTGCTACCCCGATTGGCTTTACCCGAATATTAAATCACATTTTCTTCTGTAGTCAAAGCCTTCTTTTTCATCTAGTTTTCTGTTACCATACGGTATTTTGTATGAGAAGGTTTTTTCTTGCATAATGACACTATTCTGAAGGGGAAAGTTATATTCAAGAGTAAAGGGAAAGAGCTGCCAACTAAGTCAGGTAGATTTGTTGAAAGTGGCTCCAACTAACCTACCTGACCCAGTTGACAGCTCTTTCGTTTATTTCATTCCCAGTTATCTAGGCCATAATTTTGAAATTCTATAATTATGAGTCAGCTGCTGTAATTAGAGGTCTGCTATCTCGAAATTCTAAAATACTATATTGGAAAACGACACAGATAACTTGTAAAAAGTTATTGTAGCACGGTATTTCGTTCAGCAAAACGTCTAAGGGTAACCACTTACTGGCTTCCATTACAACCCACTTCCTTTTACAGTTCAAAACTTTTAGAAATGACATATTTTCTTTGAAGAGCCAAACCTATTCTTCATTGTGTAGTCAGAGGAAAGATTAGACCGTCGAATTCTTCCCAGAATTATCGCTTGGATGCTGTTAAAAAAGACCTAAATATTTTTTAATACCACAGTCTTGTCTCATCACAAAAGCACAACCGGTCCTTGACGAACTGCGTTATTTGATATTGTACCCCAATCGCACAGAGCTACGGATAAAGGTCCTATAGTCAAATCTAGGGGCTGCTTGGTCGCTGCGCTTCATGTATTGCCTTTTACTTCTTTGCTGTTAACACGCGTACCAGATAAATACTTATTGTCCTGTTTTAAATATGCCACCCCAGATATGTCACATTATACAATATTTACATTATCTCTTTATATTTTGTTTCTAAATAAAGCGAAATTTGCAAAACTTAATTAGAATTCATAATGCCTTGTTATCACCTACTTTTTATCGTTCATTCTGGGCTGAGGTTACGATTTATATGTAATTTTCTCGATCTGTTATTTCTGTTAACCTCTCACACAAAATCTGCGCATGCCTTTCAATAAGTTCCAACAAAGCTAAGTGTGGTACATAATGCCTTATCTTCATCTGAATAATACAGATTTCTGCTGCATCCACGGACTACTTGGGTCGTTGTTTGTTTTACAATAGGTTCCTTTTTTGTTCACATGACACCTTGTTTACAATGGAAGCTATGATGACGTTTTTGCGTCACACATAGAATGACACCTCAGAAAAAGGCAAATGCATAATTCCTCTGTTTTCTTGTTTTCGTATAAAAAATATTCAAATTTCAACCTCTTTGACAGTTGTACATTCGCAGAGCTAAGGGTATGTTACAGCAACGAAGATAAACAAACGACAACATATTTGACGGTTGGACAGTCCAAGAGTTAGGGGTATGTGACTTCAACAAAGAGAAACGAACGGCAGCTCTTTGCTAAGGAAACAAGAATTATCCCGGATAAAACCTTAGTAATCGATCAATCAATCAAGCAACTGCCAATCCATCATTCAGTGCAATAATATTCGTTATTGCTCCAATATACAATTACGAGCAGCAATTGTAGTGGCGCGGTGAAGCGAGATTGACCTCTCATTAAATTAAATGCTGAATTTTGAACACAAACAAACACATGCTAAGAACTGATATATATCAAAACTATCATAACGTTTAACTCGAGGGGGCATGATCATCAATCTCAAATATCTCACAAGAAGCACCAAAATAACGATACTAAAATGTGCATGTGTCTGCAACGAGTCACACCTTTCTAATCACGCCATATCTCCTTTGTATGACGAGAGCGAGACAGACCACGACAGCCTGTTGTACAGGTATCCCGCTTGATTTTGTGGTACATTGATACGTATCAGTTTAAAAGAAACCAATTATTAACTTTGGGCAAGAAAAGTAGGCTACACTATATCGCTATTTGTTACTTTATACATGATCTAACAAAAAGCATCACGAGCAAAAATAGTTCCATTTCAAAAAGGCAAAAGCGTTTGGGCTATTACTTTCCTTCCAGTCATACATCACCGGATTTAAATTATCACTGTTCTACCTCCAAGGCAAGGGTAATAGAGGGCGTAGTTCAAGCAAGATTTTGGGCAGCTTGCCGTGAAACGTGTGGTTGTTGCCGGGTTTTTTTGCAACTAAAAACAGCATAATTGGAACTCGGCACAACCATAGAGCAATGCTATTCTTTCCGAAGTTTTTACCCAATTAATAGATTCTTAAAATAACATTTTAATAAAAAAAATCATCTCGATCTACTCCCTGTCCTTAAGAGCGGCCACACACTAGAACTCCTTCCTGAGACAAAAAATGACGATCCACGTTTATTGCAATGTTTCATTGTGTGCTATGTAAGCTAGATGATACTTTGTGGTCATAAAATAGATGTACATAGGATATGTCGCCTTACATAACGCATATATAATTAACTTGGTAGGTTACTACATTGAAGCGTACACACAAGGACAAACTCAAAAAATTCTTTATGGGAAGTATTAATTTGTAATCAGATTCTGCACAGAATACAAAACAATTTATTTAATTAAATTTAAGGAAATTGTACGAAAATAATTCCAATTATAGAAAGTGTACAAAAGATAATTTATCTAAACTTTTAGTGATTTTTTAATTTAATTTACACTGATTGTGAATACATAAACATTAAATTTCAACACGATATGGTCTTCTTATAATACTGCGTTGTGATACCTATATGGCGCTTAGTTATATAACAATCGGTAAGGGGTGGGGCTAGCCTTTGTTATATATAACGACATGTCTAAAAAAGATTTACTGATTGAAAACTGTTAACAATTTTTATAAAAAAAAAACCAGACGGGTGACAATGATGGTTTATATGAGTTTACATGGCAAGATTTTAGAAAGCTACTAAAATGATTGATAAAAATAAAATTAAAATGATCTAGCAACAAAATGCGTCAATAATTTTGGCGATAATATACATACCAGAAATGTGAGCCCAGAAAACACAATTATAACGTCAAAGTGGCCGACTTTTTAGGAGGAGACAATAAGTGACAACTGACCCGCGTCTCTTGTATGCTATTCAGCCTTTTCTTTCAAAAGCCACAGAAAAGGTAAACACTTATTTTTTTAAAGTTATACTCGAGCGGTTTTATGTTATTTACACTGGTATTTTTAATCGAGCATGTCTAAAACCCATGTCCGTCGCTGCGACTTGCTTGATAAGGAGCCAAATTATAATAATGCTGAATTGGTTCTGAAAGGTTTTCTTTGATTATGACGGCAACATTCAATAATGCGTCCAAAGAATTGTTTTGTGTTATTTGATAATCTGTGTTGTTTGAATCGCTTTGTATTAATTGCTTGTGTTCACATTCGTTTGTAAGTGCAGCCACCAAGTTCAGCTAAGCAGTGTCTGAATGGTATGAAGGTGGCTATCTATAACACAGGGAATTGCCTGCCTGAGACAATCTCGGCACAACCTCCATTGACGCAAAGAAGTTACACCTCCACCAAGCATTCTGGATGGCAAACACTGTCATTCTGAAACCTTACCCAATTCCTTGACTCTACATGCGACTTGGGTTATGGCCCTTTTTTTTCTGCCAGGCAACTATAATCTCACTGTGGGTCTTCACCTTCTAAAAAAATTGAAACATGATCAAAACAATGAGTTCGCCCTAGAAGAAAGCACTATTTTTAAAGCTTATTTTGAGTTTAACATAGGGTATTGTTATCTTCACTCAAGGCTTAAATGTATTCGGCAATCCGCCGCCCCTTCCATAAAACACGCGACAATCACCAATATCTTTAATAATATGATTCCTGGTCTTCAACAATGTACTATACAGCAACACGTGGCGTTAGTAAAAGAATCAACAATCTCTATCTGTAACGTTGTTGTTGCACTCAGCTCTCTGTTATATAAATCTGTAGCAGTGATGGTGTACGTAATTGTTTCTTTGCTGAGTCTCTCCAAATTTCTTGTCGTTTTAACTTCGCCTGTGATCGTATCAATGTAAAAATATCCTGGTTTTCCTCCAGTCATCTTGTATCTGTACACAGAAGGATTTAAATCCAAGCCATCATGAGCGAACGGAGTGGCCACAACAGTATTCGGCGGGAACAAATCATACACCATATGTTTGTAAGTTTTTAAATTAAATTCTGGCGGATTATCATTAATGTCCTCCATGATCACTCCGATTTCTTGAGATGTATTCAGTGGAGGCGTTCCGGTGTCTGTCGCTCGAACGTTAAACAAAAAATAGTAGTAGCCTTTGTCGCGATCTATTTGAGCTGTGGTGCGAATGTTACCAGCGTTGTCCACTGAGAAGGGCACTGAAACAAAAATAATAAATTATTTGAAAAGTTGCACAATTTTTAGATATATGAGACTGAACGGACCACATTGCACACAAAACTATAGTCAGCTTTGTTGGAGTATTCCATCCGAAAGTTTACAGCTTACAAAAATAGTTTTTCAAACGGTTATCCAGAAATATAACAAGGCATTGGTTTAAAAGTCATCCAGAACCATTATTTTAATCTTATTCTTGATCAGGTTGTCTCCGATCTCTGTTTTCTTTGAACACAATGTCCAACAACAACAACTTCATGAACAAGAACAACCTGAATTTTTTGAAATTATTACAAAATCTCATCCAGAACTACACCAGAAAGATAGCACGTTTCACATTAAAGTTTTTGCTTTTGATGAAAAATGTCTTGATTGACCGTTTGTTTGACCGTTTTTTTTATAGTCGTACAAAAGTGGAAATAATTCCATTTTAAAACAGTCCGTCCATGTTTTACTCTGTTTACCTAAATATGGCACAAACTGGTGTGGGAGAAGTGGATGGGGGGGGGGGGGGGGGTCGTAAGACCCCCGCCCCCCCCCCCCCCCCCGGAAGACCACCTTCACGGTTTTCTGTGTTGACGGATATAGATACCTGAGGTCCACTGTAAGACTCGGTTGCTAATTGTTAAAATGCGGTTATAGGGCCTATAAGCCCCTTCCCACAGAACCAGGATCTACGGTGATGTTTAATTTGTAAGCATTATAAAACTGAACTCACCCCTACCCACGGTACCAGGATCCACGATGATGTTTACTTTGGAACCATTATTAAACTGAACTCACCCCTACCAACGGAGCCAGGATTCACGACGATGTTTAATTTGGAACCATTATTAAACTGAACTCACCCCTTCCGACAGAACCAGGATCTACGGTGATGTTTAATTTGGAACCTTTTTATTAAACTGAACTCACCCCTACCAACAGAACCAGGGTCTACGGCGATGTTTAATTTGGAACCTTTTTATTGAACTGAACTCACTGCTTCCGACAGAACCAGGATCTAGGGTGCTGTTTAATTTGGAACCGTTTTATTAAGCTGAACTCACCTCTTCCCACGGAACCAGGATCTACCGTGATGTTTAATTGGGAACATTTTTATTAAATTGAACCCACCCTTCCGACAGAACCAGGAACTACGGTGATGTTTAATTTGGAACCTTTTTATTAAGCTGAACTCACCATTTACAACAGAACCAGGGTCTATGGCGATGTTTAATTTTGCATCATCATTAAACTGAACTTTCCCCTTCCGACAAAACCAAGGTCTACGGTGATGTTTATTTTGGAAGCATTATTAAATTGAACTCACCCCTTCCGACGGAACCAGGATCTACAGCGATGTTTAATTTGGAACCATTATTCTTGTCTTTATCGATGATATTCAAACGTCCCACCAATGCCCCAACTGGCGTTTCTTCACGTAAGTAAAAGATGGTTCTACCAATGAACTCAGGAGGGAAATCATTGAAGTTCATACCAGATGACTTAACTACGACTTGAGTCAAAGCTTTGTTGGCGGGAAACCCCATGTCTGTTACCGAGATCTTTATCAAATACTCATCTTGCCGAGGCTTCGAAAAGAAACTTTCCAATAAAAATAATTTGCCTGAAAATAGTAGATTTAGACGTCTAAGAATATACACAGCTACCCTATGTTAAGATGTCAGGATAACACGGAAGATTGTGACATAATATTATTGGAAAAAAAACTCTCGACAATTCGTAAAGTAATTATGTGGTTACATTTTAAACGCACGGTAAATAGGAAGGTTTTATATGGTATGTTTTGACCAAAATCTGTTAACAACCATTTAGAAATATTTTGTAACAAAATTTAAAAAAATGAATACGAATAACAACAATGATACACTCGCACATACACAAATGAACAAGCAGGCACACAAAGAAATCACCTGTTCTAACATCCAGTCTAAACTTGCCAAAAGGATCATCTTCGAGCATAAATAAGAGATCATTATTAGGTTTTGTAGCATCAGGATCATACGCCTTAACATGACCCACTTCATATCCCGCTGTGGCAAGATGGTTTAGATTAAAAGTAAATAAGGGTTTATCGAACACTGGGGCATGGTCGTTCTCGTCTACTATACTTATAACCAACCCAGCTCTCGTCGTCAACCCTTTACCGTTTTGGTCTGTGGCTAGTATCTGAAAAAAAAAATGGAATCTTACAATTATTATGTCATTGAAAAAAATAACTTGGTGTACTCATTTGATTTTATACAACATCTACGACGTTTCCAATTAGAATGTTAAGCAAGTTTTTACCATTAAATTGAAGACATCATGCATCTCTCGGTCTATACTACCGGCTGAAGCCGTCCTGATGGTTCCTTCATTTTGATTCAAAACAAACAAATCGGCTTGGTCCCCTGACAGCGATAGAACAACCTCACGATTCTCCTCAGAGACGTCACGATCGAAGACCGAAATGTTCTTATCCTGAAGAAGAAAAAATCAAAAAAGTTCTAACCAAAGTTTTTTTGTAGATATTATTAAAGCAACACATTTCCAATTTAAAGTTCGTCATATTTTCTTATAATGAACATTACAATTAAATATGTATCACATTTGCCTTGATAAATGTGTCTTTATATTTGCAATACTATTAAATGAAAACCGATTTTTTTCTTTTCGTTTTCACAAAATGTTACTTAAATTATTAAGTTGTCCTTTACATTAAATAAAGAATACACTATATACCATTCGAACGATTTGTCCAGCTTTTGGATTGAAGTTATCCTCAACCACAAAACCGTGATAGTTATACCCGGAAGCGAAGATCGGTGAATTATCATTTACATCTTCAATGATAACTGTAATAATTGTTGAGACAGTATACGAGGGAGTTCCATTATCCATAGCCAGAACAACAAAGATATGTTCTTCATCTTTTTCACGATCTAGATAACCCGTGGTTTTGATGATTCCGGTCGACCTCGATATCTCAAAGGGAACATCTGGGAATCGGAAGAACAATTAAGAGGTAGTGAGAATGGGGGTTTCCACTTGTTTGATCTTTTTACCCGTACTTTATAACATTACTTCGGCTACCTGCAGCACCTCTAGCTGCTAAGATTCAATAAAACATAAGTGCCAACCAGCGCACCATAAGTAATACGCCGGTCCAAAGTATGTATTACTTTCAAGTAAACGTGTTTTTAATATCGAATTTATGAGTTAAAATCAACAACAACAGCGACAGTAACAACAACAAACAAACATACAGAGCATCTATGAGTGATGGCTTGAATGATGTTTATGTCATGCTTAAGGGTATTTCACTTATATGCAACGCTGTATTTCAACCATAACTTACACCAGCGCAACCAATATGTGAAACGTTTTGATAATGTTGGAAAGGTAATCTTCCCTCAGTACTAAGTAAAGACAGCATTGCTAAGATATTTCCATAAATAATTGTACAACATTGGACTCGCAAAAAGGTTTGCAATTCTTGAAACAATCCACGCTTAGTCCCTCACCATTGTTTGCTTCCAGAAGATATTCTATGGTTTGTCGTTCATCGGGGTCGGTAGCAGAAATCTGACTAATTATATACCCAATGGAGACAGTCTCTGGCACGTCGAATAAATAGAAAAGTTCCATTTCCGGTGGATGATTCATATCAACAAAGATCTTCACCGTTGTTGAAGCACTAAGACGGGGCTCGCCGGTGTCATAAGCCTCTACTTCTAGATTATAGTCTTCCATCAGGGGCTCCCGAATCAAGGAATCCGCTATCATGATATCACCTGCTCAAATTGACAAGGATGGGATCATTTAAAAAAAACACCCAGTATTTTACCATTTTAAACAATAAGGGACAGCGAAACCAAGAAGTTCAAGCCCCAGGGCTAGTCTATTAGGTATAATCCCATTTTTAGTGGTATGGTTACAGTCTCTTTCGGCTTCATTGATTTATGGTATAAAGTTTAGTGTTTACTATAGTTTGTTCATTTGATGAGGGTTAAAATTTGTACTTCAAGTAATTTCACCCCTTTGATGTCGTGCAGCCCAATGGATGAGAAACTGTTATTGACAACAATCAGAGAACAAGATAGGACGGCTGCTAGATGGAATACAAAACACCACAAATTAAGAAGGTCTACTTCCTGTAACCCATTAGCCTCGACTGCACCAGGGTAACAGAAAGTTTTGCTCCAAACCACCCGGAGTTAAGCTTAGGGTTCAGAATTAGGGATGAATGTTTTAACATTTCATCTTAAAGGATTACCTGAGTCAACGTCTACAGCGAACTTGCCATAGCCACCATCTTTTAAGAAATACATAACGCGGTTATTTTGGCGACTAATATCATGATCGACAGCTTTTAAGTCACCGACAACTGCTCCTATTTCTGTTGTAGCCGGAACCACATAATCCCTAGGGAGCTCGAATTCCGGGGCTTCATCATTAACATCTTGTACAGTTATTGTCAAATTACTGCTAGAATTCAGCCCCCGTCCGTCGTCTGCGATAATCTAAACGAAGAGGTACAATTGTTATGCTGGTTTAACTTGTAACTGTCATCGGAGGTAAAAGACAAATCAAGTTTGTTTTAATTGGTTTCAGCGTCGAAATAAGGGGTATTACACTTACATAGAGACGGAGTGCCAACTTCTTAGTGGGGCTAACCAAATACCATGGAAAACAAGCATGAAATCGTGTTTTGTTATTTTTATGGTCGTGGTTGTGGCGAGGCGGGAATGTGGCAAACTACCATTATGAATTGATTTTGGCCTCTATTCGATCAAGCCTATATACAATAGACTGCATATCTGATGTTCAATTATCCAAGAATGTAAAAGAAGTTAATACAAACCTGTAAATGATATTTGCACATTGCCTCGCAATCTATTTCTCTTGACAGTCGAACAGATAATTCTCCTGTTTGGGGCTCTATATAGAATGTGTCATGACCAGCGCCTTCTAGGCTAAACGTAACTGCCTGTTTAAATGCTGAACTGTCCACGTCAGTGGCTGATATGGGTGGGATCTAAAAAAATGTGTCAATCTGTTATAATCATTGCTACTGAATAAAACGTATCGTCATTTTGTTATAATCATCCCAGCAACTAAAACGTAATGTATTTATTCAACTTTCCAGGGATTTCCGATGAATGGGTGTCAACTTGAAATGGATTTGTGGGTAATTCGACACTCATACAGTGGAACATACCGATCTGAGCCTCGACACTCATACAACGGAACATACCGATCTGAGCCTCGAC
>JARFOD010117739.1:0-14817 GCA_031763545.1 Mopalia muscosa | reverse complement strand
TTCTCTTAATAACATGTGCCAAGTATAGCTCTATCTTTCAGCCCACTACTCACTGCTTTGATATCAGAATAATTTATACCATAGTCTGAAATTTTATCTTAAGACGTATTTGTGACAATCACCCAATCAAAAACAGAGTTCATGTTAATCGATTTAAGAAGGTGTCTGCTCGTAAAAATAAACTAACTGACCAAACCCCACCTAAAAATGCGGACTTACTAGAACCTGTTGTACTGTCCGAGGACGAAATTCCCCCTGACAATTTAGTAAACAGACAAAGAGCCGACGTCTCTAAATCTATTGATAGTGAGGACGCTACTGAACCAGACGTTGATCCGACCACCAATGTCTGAAGTAAGAAATATTTACGAGACACATGGATATACAGAGTTAAATGGTTGTCATATGATTTTAGTATTACAGCTGGGTATCCTTTTCAGATCTTAGCCCTTCATGTCAAAATTTAGTCAAACGGTTACATTCTAAAATCCCGACTGATCGTCGCAGTAATCGTAAAAACTGACTTTAAACTGAGTATACAGTTATAGTTTGGATTAACTGGCTTCAAACCTCTCAATCTTACTGCCGCCTTAACTAGGTGTATTGATTTTGTTAACTGTTTTTTTAAGGCCAATATTAATGTCCACTTCCATGACTTCGTACATTTATACGATAGTCATTAGTTTTCTTTTGTTTTCACAAGATAATAGTGATTTTTTTTAACTCCTTCCAAAGTGTTCGGATTACATCTCACCTCAATTTTTTTGTAATTTTTGGTAAGATCATTTTAGGAATATATACTTAGGTTGCGCGCCCCTATGTGTAGTTTCTGACTATAATTTTGACTAAAAATTTTCTCTCTTATATTTCATTTTACAAGTTTTTCTAGTCGTTGTTTGAAGTTACTACCTTTGTAAAATTTGACAATGTGTTATAATGTAGCCTATGTACGCATTTTGTTGTACCATTGTTCCCTTGTATTCCATCATACCTTTTATACCCACTCGGTGGAACTCGTTTTAAAAAAGAGCGGGGTGATGTAACGTGATTGCATAGTTTTCCATTGCATTGTCAATTAATGGGAGTTAACTGTGTTGCCATTTCGCCTGCTAGACACGAGGTGTTGTGGGAGACTGGGCTCGCTGAAAGATGTTGGAATAAAGGCACAATCAAACAGTCGATAATGGTGTTCTTAAAGTGAATGTTTAGATCACGTATGTACAAGTCTTTCTAAATTTTCAGATTATGTATGTACAAGTCTTATTATTCAAAAGTTTGATTTCTTACTGTGTATGGTATTTTCATGTTCAAAAATATTTTTATATATGCATGTATATTTTATATGTTGTCTTAATTGTATTTCGTGCTGTAATCTGTCCATAAGTGGGCTCTTTCGAGTCTGTTTGAGTGAAGTAAATAAAATAAAATAAAATAAAATAAAAATTATCTGACAGAAAATAGTTCACAGTGTGTACTCTATTATGCTGCCATAGACGTTACAACAGGTGAGCAACTGAAATAGCTTAAAAGTGTTCTGTATTTTGTGTCTACTGAAAGAAATTCTATCTCACTGAGAATATGTAGACCTATTTTAAAACTAATTGTGTTACTGATATACATAATAAATTTTGTACAATGTTATAAAATATGCATAGTTTTATTGTTATTGTAAACGCAATGTTTACATTTTAAATTCTATCTCACTGAGAATATGTAAACTTGGTGTTCACACCTTAAAATGTAAACATTGTGTTTACACTTACAATAAAACTATACATATTTTATAACATTGTACACAATTTATTCTTTCTATCAGTCCCACAATTAGTGTTCGTATAAAATAACTAGATTCGACCAAAGATTTATATTTATATTTGATTCAAGTATTTTTGGTTCGAGATTGACTAGACCACACAAACTGATGTTTTGTTTCCTCACATTCTAGAAACCTCCACTCAATTACTTCACATCAAAAGCAAATACTCCACCAAAACAAATTTCCAGGACAAGAGCAAATTACACAAAACTACACTCTATTTCTATTATGAACAATATTCGATGGGGACAAACCGCAAGTTCATAATAGTGGCCTTACGCCATCAACAATTTTTGTTATAGGTGTTTGTGTTTCTAAATGAAATGAATGTATCTATATAAAAAAAAACATAAAAATAATTGTTTTAATGAAGACATTTTTTTTTTCTTCATCTCATGTGTTCTGAACATTATAATTTTGTGGCCAAATCTCAGATTAACTTGAAACCTGGAAGTAGATTCCTACTATAAAGACATAGGATTGCATTTCATCACATAACGCAAAGCAATATGGTCCCCATTTCAATTTTCATAGGGCTATTGCTATAGGCCTATTCTGTAGTCGTCATATCTCAAGTTATGTTTATTTAACAGATTAAATAAATGAGCCTAGTGTATTACATAACTGCTGGTTCTTGCAAAAAGCACATTATCAGGCACAGAGCTGTTGAAACACCTCAACTATTTAAATATCTTTATATAGAACAGTTTTAACTCAATTTACCTTTGTTGACATTGACCTCCCTACAATGCCACTAAAACAGAGGGTTTGTTGATTAAACATGTCACGATTCGTTGACTTATTAACATCATTGACCTTTGAATGAGAGCGATATGTAGGCAAACATAAGTACTTAAATATCTAATGGTATTACATTACTAACATGGGTGTATTCTACAATATAATTAGTTTGATATTCAAGCTTATGACCAATCCAAGCTCAATACATTGAATATATCTCAATAAATATGGATGTCCGATTTCCCGGTCATTGTTAATATTTGTCCTCTTTCTGGAGACATGTATTACAGTGCTACGCTTTGGCATGGTAGCAGGTTGTTTGCATAATCAGTCAAAGTAATGTGCTAAGTGTATTCGACCTAGTTATAACACCAGATTAAATCGCTAATACAGGGCTAGAGATAGACCTTAAAATGACTTGACGTCATCTTAAATCTGTGTAAATTGAATAATACTTCGAACAACCGGCTTTGTGGTAAGCGATTGCGCTGTATAAGCCTACTGCTATCTTTCAGAGGATCGAGTTCGTCTGTCGACCCTCCGGTATATGAGTGAGTCACAAGATGTGGTTCTACGAGGTTTCATCACGGTTTCCCACCGTAATAAAGCAACGAACATTGGTTAGTGGACAATCCGTCGTAATCACTAAAAATATAATCCCACCCTGGGAGACCTACATTCCGACTAAAAAATAATAATCAGATTATTCTGGAGAAAAAAATCTCAAGAATAATCCGACTATTTTTTTTATACATTGCACAGATCCAAGCCTACAAGAAACTAGATATCACTTGTGTTCAGCAAAGTGCTCCAGTTTATGTGAGCTATCCTCAAATTGTGAACAAAAATATATTTTTTATCTTTCTATTAAATCAGTTTTCCAGTCATGCGTATACCTGCCCCGCTACTCTTAATTCTACCTTCAAATTCGAAACAGTTTAACATTCACACGAGTCAACCATAAGGCCGATTTGTTTTTACCGCAGTTTATACACCCTACGACAAGCTGGTGAGCAACGGGGCTAGCGAACCCCATTGGCGTCATCTGTTTATGTGGCCACATGAATCTTAGACTGGCCACGTGAAAACGAATATCTTGGAATGAAAACTTGGATTTAAAAACTAAGAAAGTCTTTTAACTTTAGTTAATAGAATTCAGATGAAATTTTTTATCATGAATACAATTAACATTTCTTGTTCCTTGTCTTAAAATATGTACTGTTTTTGGCTACTATGAGCCAAAATTATATTTTGTGGAGTAAAATTTAACAGTCTTGAATTGTTCCGCTTTGCTTGCCATACCCTTGGTGACCTCACTGAACTTTGGTTGTCTGTAGAACCCTTATATGTAAAATCCCTCTTATCTGTAAAAAAAATTAGCCGTATGTGTAAAATCTATGTCCTCTTAAATGTAAAACTCTTAACCGAAAATGTATAACGAAAATATTACTCTTATATGTAAAATGACCACTTTAATTTTTTTCGATTACGTGTTTTATGATATTGCTTTAATTGTGATGTATTGCAACGCACACCGCTCAATGCCCTAATATCAATAACCTAAATATATGTTTGACTTTTCAAAATATAAATATATACATATATTCAAAACGTCAATATATTACACTACTATTCATGTTACTGCATCCATCAAGTTCGTCAATAGATTATTTAATACTGTGACCGAGAAAAACCCCAAACAAACAAAGAAAACAATCACTCGTTTATTGAATACCGCGGCAGAGAGGTCTGAGACGCTGCCTTCTGGATACATTAACTTGAATGTGAGGGAGAGACTGCTGCGCAATACGACATCACGCCCTCACCGAAGGCTTTTGATTGGTCTATTATTAATAGACCTTGGTGTTGGCCTACTTCCTCCCTTTTGCATGAGTCATTTTTGTTCAAGCGGTAGGGTTAGGTGGATGGGAGAGAGAGAAGAGACATCAGTGATTGTGATTACATATAGGATGTTATACAGAGAGAAAGAACTGCGGGAAGGGACGTGTGTAGGCCCTATTACTACACAAATCTTGTGTTTAGTTGGGAAAGGGGAGAAATGAAAATACCGTTGTTTCTATAACCTGTGCTTATTTTGTCAAAGTTGATGCCGTTATATTGTGTAAAGAATGGAGAGTCGCGGAAATGAAAACATTTACTGGAGTTAAACTATGGGTATATATTATGCTATACATTGTAATAGGCACTTCCAATATTTGGTGTTGAGTTCGGGGAAAATACTAAACAACTTTGATTACCGTTTTTTTGGAAGGGGGCAAGAGAACACATGTTCATATATATACAGTGGCCGCTGTATGAGGTAAGGTAAGTACTAGTTTGTTTTAACACACGCACATGTAATAACGCTTGGCTAAACCGTATTGTATACGTAGGTCTGTTATAATTGATAACACCCGTTTCTTCCTATATATGTCTGTATACGTAAAGAGCTGTGTTATCGTATAGGCCGCTTTTTGCCTATGTAGGCCTATCTAAATATACCGCATCAATGAGAGAGAAACATTCGTTCAAGTCGTCTGGAAAAATAACACAGTTCAGGATGCCAACGCATATCTTTAAATCACACATCATTACACAAACGGCATGTTTCATTGGTATAGTATTAGCGAAGCTAAAACTACAGTAACTTCAGTGAACATAGCCAATAGGCCTACATACAATATTGTATGTATAGGATATGTTTACACAGCTAAAACTGCAGCAGTACACTGACCTTTCCCTGTTCACCCAGTTATCAACAGCACAGTGTATCATAAACATACGCGGGTATAAACAAGCCGTAGTATTGCGCAAGCTGGTTGGAGATGGGATTTATTTTTACTGACTGCCACAAACACAACACGTGTAATTTTTTTTACTGCGCAAGGTCAAGGGACCCTTTAGTATTACCTTATATGGTAATGAGTTACACAGCCACCTTTTTTTCCCATTGAACGACCATATTTACAATATGATGTATTAAGTTTTGAACGACATTTAGAAGTGGAGTAACATAATTATACAATTTCTGGATAACCACGTTTTGTGATAGATCACAACGTTTCTATACATATGCCTGTATCTTCATCAGGTGTAAAATTGACTAAAGAAAAATAGGAGAGATGAAGCTATATAACAGTATGATAATGTAGTTAAATAAACAAGGTCTAATGTTCTGTTGAGCAGTGTGGTCCATAACCATAGATAGGAAATCTAACATGCTGCATGTATAAGAGGATTAAATTCCACAGTAACTACCTAAGTAATATACTGTCTGGAGTGAAAAGAGAAATAATCTGTGCTGGCACCAAAATAAAATAGAGATAATGATGAAGACAATAAATTCTAATAGTATGTACATATGTAAGAGCAAAACACCCCTGCCTACAATCTGGGACCAATATATTTATCCCAGGTACAATACGCAATGTCATGGAGATAAGACGGCGACGGTTTTAACTAAATGTCTTGGAGTATCAACGATCTATTAGCCTAGTATTTAACTAATAGCCAAATTCAGATTTATTGCAGAGCTTAATACAAAGTGAAGCAATAGTAATTCTCTTTGAATCGTCAGAAGATAAATGTGTTTTAATGCTCTGTATCTTGTCTGTACCAACGGAAACACCCGAGCATCCCCTCCGGGCGAAGAAAGCAGAAAAGGGGATATTAAATTTCACAACTACATCGTGGAGATGGATATTTTACGGTAAAACATGTAATTTGCCTAAATTTTATTCGAACTAAGCCATGTAAGAAATTAACATGTATGTGCTATAAATCGCCCTCAATGCATTAAATGCTCTAGACGTTGTCAGACCGTCAAAATAGAAAGCGCTGTGTTTTGGTTAAGATGTCAACAGTAAGCTACAACAACAACAACAACGCCACATTATAATCCGTTTGACAGATTGAAGATCGGCCACGAGTTTTCACTACTTTTGGACGCAGAATCGTCATATTCAAAGGAATTTTGGTATTTTTGTCTGTCAACTGTTGTATTTTTCTTAACGATTAGTCTCTATTTAACAATTATAAAGGAAAGAAAAAAAATAAAACAAAACAAATGCTGATAAATGAATATTATAATAATGTACATTGGAAGTGTAATTCCATTTAAGGACTTAGGCGATTCTATCCTAAATAAAGCAAGAACTGAGGTAAATAATAAACACTAAACAGGAGAACCTTATTCTATAACTTGCTGTAATGTTGGCAATTCACCTAAACAAAAAACGTGTATAGATTCCTTGAACTGACAGTCTGTGTGATAATAAATAGATAAGCAAAAATGTTTGGGTTTGGATTGTCCCCATTAAAATGAACCATAGATGGCAGTGTATGGCCTTTTTTAATGTTATATTTATAATTTTGAGTCAAAGGCCTATTAAAATTTTTGTTCAAAAGTTTATAAATTTTGTAATAGCAGGGTTGTTTTAATTGCACCCAAGTTTCAACTAAACATAAAGAATGTGCGATAGTTATTTGACTAAAAACAATTTTATACATGGATTTTAATTCAGCTTTCTGGTATCTTTGTGTTTTTTGCAGGCACTGGTAATCATGGTACCGTTACTTAATAGAGTGAGCTACTGAGCAACGGGAAAAAAGATGGGCGTATCATTACAAAGGGTTCAGAGTAAATTCGCCTGTATAATTGGCGAGCTTTGTAATGAACCGGAGATCCTGTCACAATTTACGATATGGGTGGATTTGAGGATTTCAGAGTACAAAGCTAATGGAACTATTGCACTGGGTAATATTTATGAAATTTAACATGTGCATGATGCTGTTTTAGCATTCACAGGTTGGTCTACTGGTAATAAAGATGATACATGTATTTGATTAAAATTGTCAAACAAGGATTTGTGCCAGTTATAGCTGTTTACATCGTATATCATGGTACATTATAGCCTAATTAAACTGTATATTTACGTAACCTATATACCAGAACGACAGTTTGCACAATTTTTTTTATGTAACCAAGGGATAGGCTATGTGGGTTTAAATGGCCGATCGGTTACACAAAATTTTGAAAAAATAAGGCCTGCAGTAGACATACTACAAAAAATAGCTAATTGGAATTTGTTAATTTTTTTTTTAACAAATTTAGGCAAAATAGCCATTTTTTAATTTATGCATATGCAGCATTAAGAAAAAAAGTTATTTCATCACAATTTAATTTAATCTTTCAAACATTGTTTTTAATAAATCTGAGAAATTTTGAAATTAGACAATTTTTCTAAAAAAAACAGTCACTTAAAATCAGATGCTAAACTGCAACAACAACGTTTTTCACATATCGTTGAACATCGACAATGGGCCAGATGAATTATTGTAAAAATTGCTCTCAATGACAGGATTCATAGAATTATGATTGAAGTTTGAACATTAAACCTTGTCGTAAGAGAACATTTTGTAGCCATCAAGTAGACCTACAATCTAAGTTTTTCAATACTGCGGTCATGTAGGTAAGAGGACGATGCTTTTAATCAAGTGTCATCGACATTGACAAACTAGCCTGTGCCATGCAGTGAATACTGTATTCTCATTGGATACTCTTAGGAATGTCCCAATTTCAATCAGAGTGGCAGAGATTTTACTGACAAACTGCACACTGGGCTAATTTGTTATATCTACATTCGGACACAAATACGATGGTGATTTGTAGAACAGCAACAACGTTTTTTTAAACACTGCAATATTTTTCATTTCACTGATTTAATATTCCAGGTCAACATCTTGCCAAGCAAAAAATTTAGTTTTTTCTTCTACAGTTCAGCAGTGAAATTCAATTTTCTTGCAATAAATTGAGTTTTTCCCCTATAAAATGTAAGCAATTTCAGTTTACATTGAGTTTTTGAACATTTTTAACAACCAATATTTGGTTGTCAAAAGTGACGTGAATCTTAGCATCCCTGCCTGTGTTAGTGCTTCCGACTTCCTACTTGGATGAAAATTCAGGGTCTTGATTAGACCTGAGTATCTTGAGAAATCTTGCTAAATGATACTTATATCTGTATTCAATCATTATATCTCAATACACCGATTGTCCGCAGAAATGTGCTTGTAGAATATTGTAGCTCAGTCAGTAAGAATGCTGATCCTGCTAGCCAGAAACCCGAGTTTGAGTCCTGGTGGAGGCAAGCAAATTTTCTGTCTTTGCTATAAAAATAGACTACAAAGTATAACCGTTTTGTGGCACTTTGAAGTGGTGCATGTATCTTAAAATCTATTGCTAGTAGTCAGTGCCATAATAATTACAGTTGCTTATCTGTCTAAACTGCAGAGCCGCATTCAATAAATCGTTAACTGGTATAATATGTTATCTTTTAAATTACTGTGTACTGGTATAGATATATTTGGTATGTTACAGATTGTTCTGGAATCTGTCCAAATCCAGCATGGTTGGAGGGATTCAAACCTGTGTTAAAAGCTGATGATAAGAAACCCATGCACGGCATAGAATCATGTGCCAAAGGAGAATCTTCAAACTCTGAGAATTTTCGCCAGAGATTTGGTTCGAATGAATCACCGCTATTGGTCATCAGTAGCGATGGAGGCTCAGATGAAGATTTTGATTGGAGCAATGAATCCAGAAGATCTTCAGACTTCCCCGGTAAATCTCCATCAAAATCTCTCTCCCAACAGCGCAAGAGATCGCCTTCATCTACATTAGGGAGTAATTATTGCAGACAACCATTTTCTGTAAACTCGCCGCCATCTTTGGGACGTGGTGCCACTCCATCAAAGGTACCCAGATTCGACCTCAAGGCTAAGTGGAACATTGATGGCACCAAGTGTGCTCCCGCATCACCAGCTCTTCCACAACCAATCAACGAAAGCCTCATATCCATTATTCAAGATGAAAAGGATGACTTAACTGACCTCTCCGATGCCAGTGTGATATTCGATGACTTTGAGGATGAATTCACTCAGCTCTATGGTTCAGAGAGATTATCAGCAGTTAACGGATCACATGTTACAACTAAACGTAGGTGTTGTCTCTCGTTTCTTGTGGACTTTCTTTAAGAGCGTAGGATTTATTTAGTAGGCAAACCATACTTGCCTACCTTTATGTCCAAAGATTAGTCCAAAGCTAATTTGTTCTTGCATATTTGTGTGCAATAATTATCTGGCTCTGTCTGGTGTTGTGATTGCTGCTATGCGTAATGCTGGTTTCCTTCACACATTGAACACCCATCGTGTCCTAGGAATGAAAGATCTTTGGCGGGCATTAAACAAACATTTTGGATAAAATAGGAATTGCTTTATTAACACCGGCCCTTGCAATTCAAATATTGGCTTCAGCAAAAAAAAAGTGCTGAAGCAAATTTATTTTGCTTCCGCGAAATATGTGTTGCTTCGGCATTTGAAAAATTTGCAAATTCATATTATTTGGCAATAAATTAATTTTATGGAACTATAACATGAAACCCAGATATGTTAGGCTTTGAGGCTGCTCAAACGTCATCTCACCTAGTTCACAGAAAACATTGAGGCTAACAAAGAGTGGTTTTCATCAAATGCAAACAAATGCACAAACTTTTTTCCAACAATTTGAAATATTAATAATATCAATTATTTTTGTTTATTCTATTGATACTTGATTACATTCCTTGAAATTTGATTATATTTAGTGACCATGTAAATTTGTAATGTACTACCTTGACAATACCTAATATGTGTCAAAGCATAAATCATTTGACTTTTGTTGCTGAAATATTGCCCCCTTGCTAGCCTCAGACAAGAAAAAAATGAAGACCAGAAAGGTGTTGACAGCCAACAAAGATGTTGACCCAGATATGGGACATGCTTTGGATAATTGTTGAACAAAGTTACAATGTTGGATAGCAAAGATAAAAAGTTTCTAATTTATTGCAAAGTTGATACATGATGACAGACCTCATAAAGGCCAACAGACAAAAAATAAGATATACTTCAAACAATAACAAGTGTGACATGTGTGGCTTCAGCATTTTTTATGCTGAAGTAAAATTAATTTACTTCAGCTTTTGCTTCTCCATTGCTGAATGCTGAAGCCAATTGCAAGGGCTGATATCACACTAAAATGGTGAAAAACACCATAACTTTTACTCTTTGGTTCTTTGAAGAAAAAAATAGTTCTCAAACAAAAGTACTAAAAGGTGATTTGACTGGGATTATGAGCATATATTTTCAAAGAAAGCCTCTAGTGGTGGTCCTGCTAGCTACACCGCTTGTTCACTTAGATTTTAAAGTTCTATATTGCATTCTTCTGTATACGCAGATGTGTAACGTAGAAGAAACAAACGTTGATAAAAAAATTTGGAAATTATGCAGATGTTCAACGTAGAAAAAAGTCACTGAATTATGCAAATTTCCATTTTTGGAGGTAGCTCTCTATGTGGTGTGTGCATGTACATCCTAAATTACAGCAATGATCCAAATTTAAAAGTAATCGGACCAAAAGTAAAGAGATATGGCCCAGACAAGTATTTTGTTGTTTTAAAAAGTTTATTTACCAGAAAACAGAAAAAAAACTATCTTTGGAAAATTATTTTTGGAGCTTGCACATCTACATGATGAAATGCATCTATTAACCAAATTTGAAAAAAAATGGACCAATAGTGTAACAGATATGGTACAGACAAGATTTTTTCCTTTTTTTCCTATTTTTTCGCCCCAAAAACACAAAAAATATATATTTTTTGAAATTTGTTTTGGACCATGCCCATCAACATGATACAATGCGACTACGTGTATTAACCAAATTTTGAAAAAAAATCAGACCAAAAGTATAGGAGATCTGGTCCGAACAAGATTTTTTTTTTGATGTATGCTCGCACGAACTGCATGCTTGTGCACGTCAGAGTTACTGTGTGGCATGATGCCTTCACAACGCATTTACCTCTAATAATAATAATAATATCTCTTTTATTAAGTTTCAAGAAAATATTTAGAAATTTATGAGTGTGAAGTTTCTTTTTTGACTGAGTATAGTTCTGAGATGACTGAGAATTGATATGCTCCTCATAGAATAAGGGTACTAACTATGCTATACTATTGTGACAATTCAGCTCACTGTCAATTTACCGGAGAGCAAAGATGATTGACAGTTGGGAATACAACAACAACTGGACTACGTTTGGAATTACTGCAGCAAGACCGGTAAATTTCTTCACATAACTAAGATTTAGATTGAATAATTGAAGCGTAAAATTACATAGTCTGGTGTTAGAATGAGTTGCCAATGCTCTGTTTCAACGAAAATCTTAGTAGTTGAGCTGAATCCATCTGACATTTCACCGATGACTGCCATTTTGTTTTAATGCTGTAATCTTGAAACCAACAGCAGATTGATGCAACGAATATTATAACATCACTGGCAGAAATAATATATATTAGAAACTTGATATCTATCTATCAGAAACTTTCAATGAATAGAAATATTTATTCTGATAAATATGCAGCTATTCATCAAATAACCTTTTATGAAGAGTAGCCATTCATGAACTTTTTCTCACGGCCTAGTTAACATTTTCGCTGATTGGTTGATATATTCCGGTAGAGGGCACTGGCGTCACGTTCTACAAGTACTATATAATCTCTAGCAGACGCTGAATTCGGGGCTTGTTTTCAGTCTCTCAGAGAAATAAGTCACCTTTCTTTCAGCTCCAGTTTTCAAGGGAATAAAATAAAGATGATGGAATAACAAAGAAATAGAAAGGGAAAACCTCCAAGGATCCACAGTACATCACTTTTAAAGTGCGGAAAAGATTACTACAAGTCGACACATCACCCCATAATTAATGTTGGGTCTACCGGTACCCGACATTTAATGTTGGGTATACTCCACATTTTATGTTGGGTCTACCCCATGATTTTTATCGAGAAAACCCCATGATTTTTATTGGTCACCGCATCACCCCACATGTTGGATACAGGAATGCAGTATAAGAATACGGGAGTACATTAGAAGAGCTCACACTGAGTATACAGCTGTCAGTATGTTTTGACATACAGAAAAGGCTTGGTTAACACATTGTAACCCTGTAAACATAGGGCCAGTTCTATAACTTAGGCTTTTGTTGAACATAACCCTAAACATACATTTATGATCTAACTTTAAGCATTGTCTGCTGATAAACCTCTGGGTGATCACACTGTACAAGCTGACATGTAAACTTTAATACCTGGGGAAAACATAAATTGTTGCCAGTCAGTTTAACATATAGAAAGGGCTCTTATTTGACACATCATAACCTTGTAAACCAGTGCCAAATCTTTACCCAGGCTTATGTAGCCTGACGGTTGATCTTAACACTAAAATACATTAATGATCAAGCATAAAGCATTGTCTTTGGATAAACCTCTAGATGGCAATTCTATATGTTGTAAAAGAGTAAACAGGATTGTTGGGAACAGATTTATTTGATGAGCTGAACTGGAAACAAAACTTACATCATAAGGGCTGCAGAATATTTTGCAGATAAAGGGAGATAATTATAATACACTCCTTTGGAATAACGTTTAGAAATATTGTTAAAAAGAATAAATATGTTTGAATTGGAACATTACAAAGTTATGCAATTTATATTAGTATTTTAGGAAATACTAATCCGGCTAGAATCCGGTGGTGTCAGATCAGATTAAATTTTATATGGCAATTTAAATTTCACAATAGGCAACGAAAAATATATATTATTGAAGAAGTTTAGATTGCCATCCTGACCGATCGACCGACTGTTACAATAACTTAACAAAAAGATATTGCAGCATAAGTTGACCGTAACACTATTGTGAAGAGAGCCATTTGGCTATGCAGAGCATATCAATTCTCAGTCTCATGTTACAAGTTGTTGACCAGATTCATCAGTTTTAGTAATTTGACATACCTGTGCTAGTGTGGTTATAGACTTTAGAATAATGTAATGTATAAAGTGATTTTAAAATAAAAGAAAAGACCACTAACATCAACCTTTCTGTGTCAGTTGCTCTTTTTTTTGTGTGTGTTGGTGTCATCATGTTTTTATATTGGGAAGTGTTATTGTTGTGTCTTGTTACTGTTTATTGTCAGTGCTATAACATCCTTCTTGGCTGGTGGTTTCCTTTTCTTCTGTCAGGCTGGCATGCTGACAGAAGAGGGAAATGACCATAGTATGACATTAAATTCTAGTCAAACAATCTTAAAACTATACTTCTAAGCATTTCCTGGAACAATTCAATGATTTATAAACTCGTACCATTCATAACTTACCCAAATTCATTTCTGTGATAAAATCTATCTGGAGGAGGTACAAACTACAATTGTTGATGTGTTTTCCATGTAACCTTTTTTTCGTTCATCTCACTTCAAATTTATTATCCAATTTTCCATGGGAAAGTATGACCACCACGATTCGAACATTTAGGTACACAGCACTGTGTTTTGGGCATTATAATAGTCAGCCATTTCTATATTTGAATGTGAATAAATATAGATGTCGGCTCCAGTTGGACCGCTTACTAGTACTGCCACCTCGTTTGTGCTGCATGCGGCAAATATTACCCCCATTGAAATCAAACTCAAACTCAGAAGATAGTCCCCTGTTATTGCAATGATGAATAGGGTTGCATTCCCTTTGACCTTCTTCCGACATTGCTCTATGATTATTACATGCTGGTGCAGATGGCTCTGGGAGTCTGGTTGCCAACAGACCCATGGTTGTCACTATATGGGATTATATATCCCTGTTTTTGAGTATGAGAGAGCCAATATAGAGGATGTTAAGGGAAAATCACACTTTTTTTGATCTCGTAGGAGCATGAGTTGCTGTGACTGGCTCTTCTCATTCATGGGATTGTAAACAAAGTCATCTTGGCAATTTCTATGGAAATATTAGTACAGCACCATAAGACCATAACTTTATTCATGTTCCAAATCATGACGCTCAATCACCGGCCTCGGACTCTCAGTGACAACCCTGGATATGCGCCTCAAAGTCTCATTAGGGGTTCCAGCGTTCAGCTGTTGTTTTTGTTCGGTTAATTTGTCACTGTTATTATTATTATTCTTTTTTTTCGCCACATAATACATGTAATTCACCTTGTGCAGTCATTCGCAAAAACGGCTGCAGCTTCTTTTTCGCACTTAATTACGTCACAGTTGTGCTTTATACTTACGTTGATTTCGAAAACGCGTTTCAAGTAATAAAATCAACTGAAAAACTTAAACTATCGAATTTCTTTTCATACCATTGATTAGGTTAGTGTATTTCTACATAAAAAAATATATTTCA
>JARFOD010117718.1:0-14823 GCA_031763545.1 Mopalia muscosa | reverse complement strand
ACAGTCACATATTTAGGACACGTCGTGGGTCAAGGTCAGGTTAAACCCATTGAAGCTAAAGTCAGTGCTATTTCAAACTTTCCACAACCTACATGTAAGAGAGAATTGAAGCGCTTTCTCGGTATGGCTGGCTATTACCGTAAATTTTGTCAAAATTTTTCTACTATTAGTGAGCCTTTGACTCAGTTACTGAAAAAGAATGTTAAATTCATTTGGTCATCTAACTGTCAGACATCATTTGATGAGTTAAAAGCCATACTTAAGAGTGTTCCAGTTCTCTCAGCAGTTTTTCTTGAAGTCATAGTACATACCGGTGATAGGTCCCTGATATATATGTACTTAAGGGTTGTCAAAACACATCTAACATTGTAGCCTATAATGTTACACATTATGTACGACTTATGAAAAGTATATAGATATGCATGTATATGTAAAAAAGAAGAGAAAATAATAATGTCTCGCTTAATAAAAGGGGAGAAACTAAACTGTATGTCTTTGTAAGAAAAGATTATATAAGATATTTCCAAAAACAAAACAAAAATACAATATTGAACGGAAAATAAATTCTCAAGAAGAAGAAAAACCTGCCTTGCCTTAGTAGAGGTCCTTGGAGGCCCGTGAAGTCTTCATTTGATGAATCTGTAACTAGTAGAAACATAGTTATTTCGATGTATCTGGCATTGACTTAATTATTCAGTGGATGTCAGTTCTTCGTCATTAACGCCATGGTCACTTGTACCTTCGTTTGCATTCAAATCAGAGTTCACTGGTTTCGGCTGGACAACTTTTCGGCTGCTGGATCGTTCCTTCTGTGTATGGCTACCGTGAGGTCCGTCCACCCATGGAGCGGGTCTAGCTGGACGTCGGGATCTCGGAACGCTCCTGCTGATTCTGTGTGTAGGGTGCTGTTGTCTGCCGTTCGCCCTTCCTCTTGGGGTGCTGGAATATTGCAGCTGCTGTGTCCACGAAACATATTGGAAGAATATGCAGGCTGCTCCATCGGATATAAGTTGAATATGGTAACGTCTGGTTCGTTCACAAACTTATGAGTTTTCATGTCAGGCGATTTTGCAAACATTTTCCCATCGGTAGACCAAGCTGAAACTACACCGTTATGGTCTTTCTCAACAAGAGTTGATTATATTGGGCGAGGTATTCTCGTATTACATATGGACAGTTTTTAAGATACCGTCGTACATGTAGTTTGATTGTTTCAGTTTTATGTTGACGTCTGAGGAATCTCCCAATAATATCGGGTGTTCTATCACCCAGAAAGGACCTAATCGATGGGCAGCATCAACATCTCTACCAGACACATCCATGTATAATTTATCTCATAACAAGTTGATCACCTTCACTCTACACTCCGCTGTGCTTTCTCGTCTATTTCCGGGTAAACCCCATATCCTTATAGAAGATTTTCTCGTGTATTGTTCTTAGTCGTTTAATCTATCGTCGTAACATCACTGCTGTATCAGTCGAATGCCTAATTTGTTCTTTCTCTGAAGAAGGCTGCTGTTTTAATTCCTTTGTTTTTTTCCTTCAATGCACTGCTTTCTTTCTCTTAGACGAACTATTTACTTTGTCATTGATAAAGATCAAAAAAGTAAGGTCCCAGGATAGACCCTCGAATATTTTTTTAAAATTCAGATTAAACACTTCTTCAAGACACTTTTTTTTAAGACAGGTAACTTTTAAACCATAATAGTGTGATCTTACTAAGGTTGTATTTTGAAACCTCGTCTAACAGAATATTTTGATTACCTAAATCAAATGGTTTCATTAAATCTACAAACACTGTCCCACAAATTTCGCCATTGTTAATTTTATCTATCCAATCATTAATATTTTTTGTGAGAGTAGTATGACAAGAATGGTTATTTCTGAAGCCTGATTGTAAATTATGAAATACATCATTGGTTTCAAGAAATTTGTACAGTTGGTTAGCAATGTGACTCGAGCATTTTCGAAAGTGTATGCAGAATGGAAATTGGTCTATAGTTGTGGACGGAAGTTTTTGAACCATTTTTATGAAAAGGACATGAAAAAGACATGCTTGTTTAAATCTTTCTGAAAAGATTCCAGTTCCTATTGACTGGTGAAATAAACATGTTAAAGAAGATATTATGAAAGGAGCAGTCATAGTTAAGAACGTTGGTCCTACCCCATTTATACCTATAGACCACCATAATACAGAGGCTGCATGCACCATCCAAATTAAACAACTAACTAACTAACCATCTATACCTATTGACTTCTTTGGATCAAGTTCCATTAAACTTTTTTTTGTTTGTTTAAATTCTAGAGAAAGAAAATTTGATTAGATGTGGAGTACCCAGTTGCGAAATTATTGAATGCTCTAGCTGCCAATTTAGAAGATAGATTTATTAGCATTATAACAACTTTCACATTTGCCTTATTTAAAGTATGAAACTCAAAATCTAAACAAAACACTTTTTATATTGGGGAATGCATTACTTGCTCAAATTTTATTATATTTAATTTTGTGTGTATATATACAGACATAATATAGCCAAAATATAATATTATGTACATGTCTATATTTACAGTATGACCAAAATTAACAAATGGCAAAAAATTATTTTGATTTGTTATTGTACTGTTTTACTTTCATTAAATTCAACTAGTTCAAATCAGAATCAACTGAATTCTAAACTTTACTGACAACCTATAAAATTCTGCAATGATGATTTTCAATTACATTATATGTTCTGAAACAAAACAAGTACATGCAAACTGAAAATAAAATAACAGTCAGTTTCACTGAATGGCTGGAGTAAGCTTCATCTGCCCTGGTGCTTTGAAAGTTAAGGCATGTGACGCAGTCTACGCAATCTGACATTTGTTGTATAACAAGAGATTGATTGATTGATTGATTGGTGTTTAACGCCACATTCAGCGCTATTTCAGCTACGCTATGCCGTGAACATAGTACAATTATTTGACCTAAGGTTGTATATTTAAAAACAAATTTCTATCAGACTGCACACTTGGCTAACATAAGAAGAGAAACATTTTTTGTGGATTGTGCCGTCCTCCAGAATGCGGAGGTGGGCGAGCTGTAGAGGGAGGAGGCTTAATGTCTACCTCCATCCCTTCTAAGGGATCAAAGCCGTTTTCCAGAGCAGCCGGCTCAGATCCAATGTATTTGCTTGTATATGGTTTTGGAGAGAAGGGTGTAACCCTCTCGACGTCAATTGCAGTGATTGGCTGTTCAAAAAGAAACTCTTGAACAGTGTCTCTTATCGCCTTCGAAGGGCGAGCCTTTGGGTCCGATGGTTTTTTAGCTTTCGTTTCATTGTCAGCTTTATTATTATTTTGTTTGCTTAGCTTTTTTTAACAGTTTGCGTTGATATACCGGTTTTTGTTTGTTTTGGGATCACCTTAACAGCAGAGTGGCGCTCATGGTTAATAGCAGAATGGTATTCATCACCAGTTGGCCACGCAATCGTGGCCTGTGTCGCAACAGACAAATAAACTTTCTTCGTGGCGTTGGCGTAGAACTGGGATGATCCTTGGACAGACACAAGGCGGTGTGCCTCAATATAACCAAAGTCCTTTTCAGACTTGATTACTTGGATTTGCTTTACTCTTTTGAAATGACTACAGTCTATGTGGGCCTCGTTGCAGTTACTACATTTTATTGTTTTCATGCAGTCAAAGCCCTCATGGCCATCTTCAGAGCAACGAAAGCAAACCAAACCACCTATACACTGGGTCTTATCGTGTCCGAATTTCTAACATTGGAAGCACCTTGATGGGTTGAGGATGAAGGTATCTACCCTCATCCCGTAGATGTGGTCTGGCATTGAAGTACAATCAAAAGTAATCAAGTAGGTGTTAAGTTTTATTATAGTACCATGCTTTCTAGTCCTGAAACACTTTATGTTAGTTATGCCTTGATCATCGAACTCGGAGCAGATCTTTTCCTCTGATAGATCAGATAGATATCTGCCTTTGTCTCGGATGATCCCCTTACTGCTATTAAGAGATCTGAATGATGTTACGGCTACAGGTAACTTCCACCAGAATGTCACCAGACCGCAAGGTATAACAAGGTATACTTCTATGAGTGGGAAAGTACATAGCTGCACGACTTGCGTTTGTTTTAGATTTTAATCAATAATTAAATCTACTTACTGCTTGATACTCGACTTTGTTTATACGTTGTCATGCAATACATGGTTGTTCTAATAATACCTAATACACTCTGTCAAAAAAGAAACGCATAGGTCATATGTCAGAAGAAGTGTTGAATTTAAATTTAGAAAATCATCGTTTCTCAGTGCTTCTGGGATGGGACAATTCATAAAATTCCTATGACAGTATTTTAGCTTAAATACTTGTCTAAAAAGGCATGCAAGTTTGGAAATAAAATATCCAACCATCTAAGAAAAATAAGGGTCATAAACAAGGATCCATTTTAAAAAATATTTGATTAAATAATAGAATATATTTAATAATTATATTATAAAATAAAATGAATCTTAACTCACAAGTGAAAGAGCGACGAAAAATACTTGATACATAATTATAAAATTATATTTTCTAAGCTTT
The DNA here is from genome assembly GCA_031763545.1 of Mopalia muscosa. Lineage (NCBI taxonomy): Eukaryota > Metazoa > Mollusca > Polyplacophora > Chitonida > Mopaliidae > Mopalia > Mopalia muscosa. The sequence continues at coordinate 10,245 of JARFOD010117718.1, read as the reverse complement.
CGGAGGTAATTATCTCCATCATCAGAGAAATGGCAAATACAAGCAAACAATGTGTATATAGCTTATATATAGGCTTAACTAACAATGGATAGCCATGGGAGAAAGAACAATAGTGACAGTATGTTGAAAGGACATAAGCTTACATTGAAGTGAGTGAGCCCAAGCTGACAACAAACCCAAAATACAAAGGAACATAGACAAAAGGGTGGGGTAGAAAATATGAATTATAACCAGGATGACAGTGAGTGGTAGCTCATATCAAAAACATTATAGAAAACAGGGTAGGACAATGAGAGAGTAAGGACAAAACTCTGTACAAAGGAATATACATGTACATACAATATAGAGGTGAAATTTAAACATTGAATAAATGCAGTGGGATTGAAGAAATTGTGTTGTTGAGATTTGGTCGCAGATTGTTAATTTGAATTGATTATTTCATTTGAGAAGACGATCAGTGGGGGCAGTATCAATAATAGAGTAGTAAGCTTAGAAAATATAATTTTATAATTATGTATTAAGTATATTTCGTTGCTCTTTCACTTGTGATGTTACTGTTTGCTGTTTACTTTTAGATAACAACAATCAATATACGGGTATTTAATTCCGAGAACAAGCCCCGCCTTCTTCCGTTTGGAACGCATATAAACTCGTGTTTCGTCTTATTAACCGACCAACCATGGCATCTATTTAAACGTTTATCTGGACACAACTCGCGTCTTCCAACTTTATCTGTAAAACATATAATAGACGAGTTTTTAGTTTCGAAAATCAGACCCGCCTTCTTACTTTGGAACACAAACAACAAAATAGATGGCAAACTGTTTATCCTATATATTGGGTCACGCTCAAGCGAGACAACTTCCGTTTGGAACGCAAACATTGCCATATATGGCAAACTATATCGCCAATTTCGCCCAACCAAAACGACCAGCCATTGCAGCCATTTCAACGTTGATCTGGACACTACTGGCGTTTTCCAACATTTATCTGCAAAACATTAAACTGTTTTACAATTCCTGTCAAGATTATGATTAAACGAACTTCTCAAATATAGAACCTAAGTGTTTTATATTTCACGATTTTATGCCGTGTACTTCAATCTTGACTTTCTGCTTCAAGTCAAGCTCTGATTACATCGAGAATCATAAAGAACAAACTATGGAATTGCTTTTAATGATGTCAGTCATTCCAGTGATGTAGTGCTTTTCTCGGTCTGAGTGACACCATCACTATTAAACTCTGTTCACCAAAATTTATTTTATACAGATGTTCAAGACATCGGAAGGAATCAACTAGGAATGTTTGAACAGCAACATAAAAATACAAAAGATAGAAGCGGCAATATTTCAAACTGTCTCGGCATATCAACGTAAATTATAGGGTTTTTAAATCTCTTAATTACCACATTAATAACCATTCAGTAAATACCACACAGTCACAAATTTAAACAACGGGCTAGCTTTTAAACAAAGCCTTAATTGCCAATTGCTATATTTTGATTGCTCTATATAATTGTTCAATATGGCTACATGTCTTTACCATGCGCCATGGAACAAAAAACATCGTATGTAAAAGCAAAAGGGTGACTGAAGCAATATTGCATTGATGAGATTTCCTAGCTAGAGTGTATACTACTTTCTTTTACGCTTGAAGTTTCTTTCTGTCTTTAATTGTAATTTTTGTTATCTAGGATATCTCCTCTTTACGCTCACCTGAGATTGTTCTTAAGTAAAGCCGGTGTCTATCACATCACTTGGAATTATTCTCTTCTACAGGAGATATCTGTCCAGAGGGTAACAATGCTTGTCTGTTTGATTGGTGTTTAACGTGGTGCTCGAGGGCATTTCACTTTATATATGACGACGGATTGTCCACTTCACACTGTACACAGCCTTAATACGGTGGAAAATCGAGAGGGAAGCTCGTAAAAACCATCACCGTTATTGCCGGAGGCACAACATCTGACTCGCTCATATACCTGATGGTCGACAGACCGACTCGATCCGGTGAGCGATAAATCGAAGCAGGTTCAGTTTATGAAGCGCACTCCCTATCACTAAGCCACGACCGAGGGCCTTCTACATGTTTGAGAATGATTATCATGATGTTTCATCACCCGCCAATGATGTCCAAAGCAAATGCCTCAAACTCATACGTAATGTTGTCCCATTCTAAAACACAGTATATTTGTACTGGGATTACTATATACTATACTCATATATAGCATAGCAGTTTACGGATCTGTTGACATCAATAAAAGAGTTCGTGCATAAATTCGCCTACAATATATTTTGTTCAGAATAAGTCACACAGGCACAGGGATGTCGATTGAAATTTTAAACCCAATTCATGATCATATGTTCTAGATTCACTCTTGAATACATGTTTCTTCGTAGATCTTCATCTCGATACAGTTACGGTTGAATTTAGATGAATGAAAAATGTATGATTTTGTTGCCCTTGATAAAGTGTGAATAAATGAAGAGAGAGAAATGTGCTTGCCTCAACTAGGATTCGAACCCGCATCTGGATTACAGGCAAATAATCTACCGAGTGCACTACAGAGGCTTCAGGCAGAATCAGCCTTAACATAAGAGTAGAAATTGCAATTAGATATCGTTACTGATAGATGGGATTTGTTTTTATATATAAAAACAAATCTCATCTATCAGTAACAGAGTCTAATTGCATAAGATATTATTGATGTCCTTATTATAGTTTGAGTAAATGATGAGATAAAATAACAGTTGCATCCACCAGCATTCGGACCACGAACTTTTGGAGTAGGCCTACAGGTAAGCAATATACTGAGAGGCTACAGAGGCTCCCGGCAGAATGAGCCTCAACATAATAGAAGGAAAATGTTGCCGATAGATGGTATTTTTTTAGCTGGTTCAGATTTCTGGAATTAGATTGGCTCTTAAAGAAGGTCATTAAATAAAATTATGTCTTGGGGAATCAAGGAAATATCATCATGAACCTAAACTGACAGTTTTATCACAAGTCTACTTTATTATTAATTTCCGATCACTTACATACTAGTACGAGACTACCAAATTGCTTTCTGACAAGGCAGAAGACCTGGTTGACAAATAAGCTTAAGTCGGTAATCCGTCAAGACAAACATCCTTGTTTGTTTAAGGAGAAGCTTAATACAGTTTGAATAATGTCACAGCTCAGAGTAATCTAGGTGAACACAAGAAGACTTTTGTTTCTCAACACGCACTTAAATAAGTATTTCATGAAGCTAGAGATTGACAATGATAGAGTCATGTTAATCTTCAATAACATCTTTTGTGTACACATGTGTCTTCATCTCAACATCAGGATGGTGATAATCTCAGCCTTTTTATATTTAACAGTGTATAATTTCACAATTACTGTAACCTGCTTATATTGGCATTTGTATCTTAATGAACGCATTTTCGAACTGAGTAACAGTGTATATTGTTAAAATTACTGTAACCTTATGCCTATCTTTATAATGTCAGTGCTGTGACAAGCTGCGGGGAATACTCTCAAGTTACCAGTGAGTAATGGCTCCACTGTTACATGATAACACACACGAAACAAAGCACAATATGTCTATGTATTTGTGTAAATCTATAGAATCAATCCTAGTGATACAACGGATACTTTTTAAAAAATATATATCTGACACTTATGATTTTTTTCGTTTTTATTTATATCGTTAACTAAATGCAAATTTCAAATATTTGTCAATTATATTTTGTCCCTGGTATCTCCTTTTCGCTCACCTGAAGTGTTCTCTAGTTAAGCCGACGTCTACCACGCCACGTGTATTGTGTGCTGCTACAGAAGAGAACCTTTAACTTACAGCACTAATTTATTCTGGTTTACTGGATTGCATTTATACCCCCACCATAATGTTTAAATTTACATGCACTATATCAGTATGCAATATTTCTTTTTTGTCTATATCGTAATAGTGGTTGCTTTTACAGATCTTAGCAAGGTGAACAAATCTATGCACACTATGTGGCTCTACCACCCCAAATCAATACAAAATTGATTCTAAAGTTGAATGCTTTCACTGGCACTCTTCCATTACAGATTATAATGTTGTAGTTGTAATGGTGTTAAATACGCCTCTGTATGTAATAACTGGATCAGGGAAGATAACTCTTATTGTACCGTACTTGAGGTCATTCATTAAGCAGTCAAAGCTGCTTTCAAAGGAAGGTGATAGATTTCATCATTATTACTGAATTAATGAGTAACAGTGATTGCATACCTGTTGTACGAATACACTCATGTTTTTTCCAAGGGCACGTAGAAAGCACTGTTCTGTAGTTTGTATGACCCGGATTAATTCAGGCTACCGTACACAAAACTCTTCTGGGAATTGTTGTGACCAGGATTAATTCATGACACCGTAAAAAAGAACTGTTCTGTAATTTGTGTGACCAGGAATAATTCGGGACATTGTATGAAGAACTGTTCTGTAATTTGTATGACCCGGATTAATTCAGGCTACCGTGCAGAGAACTGCTCTGTAATTTGTATGTTCCGGATTAATTCAGGCTACCGTGCAGAGAACTGCTTTGTAATTTGTATGATCCAGATTAATTCAGGCTACCGTGCAGAGAACTGTTCTGTAATTTGTATGATCCGGATTAATTCAGGCTACCGTGCAGAGAACTGCTCTGTAATTTGTATGATCCGGATTAATTCAGGCTACCGTGCAGAGAACTGTTCTGTAATTTGTATGATCCGGATTAATTCAGGTTACCGTGCAGAGAACTGTTCTGTCATTTGTATGATCCGGATTAATTCAGGCTACCGTGCAGAGAACTGCCCTGTAATTTGTATGATCCGGATTAATTCAGTCTACCGTGCGGAGAACTGCTCAGTAATTTGTATGATCCGGATTAATTCAGGCTACCGTGCAGAGAACTGTTCTGTAATTTATATGATCCGGATTAATTCAGGCTACCGTGCAGAGAACTGCTTTGTAATTTGTATGACCCGGATTAATTCAGGACACCATAAAATTAACTGTTCTGTAATTTGTATGACCCGGATTAATTCGGGACACTGTGCAGAGAACTGCTTTGTAATTTGTATGACCCGGATTAATTCAGGACACCGTAGAATTAACTGTTCTGTAATTTGTATGACCCGGATTAATTCGGGACATTGTGCAGAGAACTGTTCTGTAATTTGTATGACCCGGATTTATTCAGGACACCGTGCATGAAACCCTTCTGGGATTTGTGGTGACCCGGATCAATTCAAGACACGTAGAAAGAACTGTTCTGTAATTCGTGTGACCCGGATTAGTTAAGGCTGCCATATGAAAAAAACTTTTCTGTAATTTGTGTGACCCGGATTAGTTAAGGCTGCCATATAAAAAAAACTTTTCTGTAATTTGTGTGACCCGGATTAGTTAAGGCTGCCATATAAAAAAAACTTTTCTGTAATTTGTATAACCCGGAATAATTTAGGGAGTGTTCATATAGTTTTCGTTCTGCTAAGGTTCCTGATGGATATGTTGTGTTACATTATAAGCACCAACAGTGGATGTCCTCTTCGTTTAACCTCTTTTCCAATTTGACATTTCCCCAGGGAGCATTTGTCTTTGGTACATTTCTGTGCTCGTCCCTGTTATCAAGTTTAAGTCAGAATGGTACGTTTGCATTAAAATCCCGAGAGTTTCTGTTTTGACATGGCGACACTACCTACTTACCGATTGCTTCGGAAGAAATTGTGTATGGAATTTTTGTTATGTCTGAGAATTCGAATCTTTATCTCATCACTTTATAATTAGTATGTTAATGACATTTATTTTCGGTCCCGTTTACATATTTATATTCCGAAAAATTAATCACACTGGCACAGGGATGTAGATTATTTGAAATCGATGAATCGTCTTATGTTGTAAATAGACTCCCAGAGACATGTTTCTTAATAGACTTTGATCTCGATTTGTGTTATGGATAACCTACGGACATACCAAGATAAGGTTATGACCATCATAATGGTGTATAAAGTATTGTTGAGTATGTAGTCAACAAGATCTTCGTTATGGGTTAGGAATAAAACCGCCTACAAATTGGTATTTCAGATAAATATAGATTACTAATCAATGAATGTATCCGCTAAAGAAGAAGATTAATACAGCTGTCGGATACAGCGGGAAGTTTCGCCTTAACCAGTAGCTCCTCTAGATTTGTCTTTCTCTTGAATTTTATAATTTGTCTTCGTATACCTTTTAGGTACGATATGTTGTTATTCCCGTCAAATGAGACTAGCAAATTGGGTGCTTGGCTGGTTTTTATATCCCAGACAACAGCAACAAAGATCACTATCAAGATCAAACGAATAGTTCGATGTTCCAGTTTATTGTACATATGCCACGTGATATCATGCACGTGCTAGTTGAAACTCGCTTTCTAGACATCAACATGTATTTAAAAACAGGGAGACTAGATTTCACTCGATATCTTTTCACCGAAAAAATAAAATCTCCAAAGTATACAAGAAAATTAAAAAACAGGAAAACCACAAGCAAAAGGAAAACTGTGTGCGACTACGCAAAGCATACAGATTAATCTTCCCATACAGTACTTCATGCTATTTAGCTGTTGACCCAATTGACTTATGATAATGGAAGGCGTTATTCATTTATACTAAATGATGCACTTCTGATGTCCTTGAAGCTCAGTAGGTTATAGACCCAGGTTCTAACTTGGTGAATTAATTAAGACAACTTTTCCTTCTCTTTCACAGCTTAGTTCCCTAAGCCAATGATTGATTTTTTACCAATCGCCCTCATTAAAATCTAACATTACCATAATTTTATTTTATCAATGTTTTGTTTAATTTTATTTATTCAACAAAAGAATAAAAAAGATAAGTTTGGCCTGGACTATTTGGTTATGGGGCTGAATTCTTTGTTTGAAAACAACGTGCACAACAAGCTTGTTTAAATTCTGATTTATACGAAAATGTCCCTGAATATACACTATCTGAACTGCGAAATGTAAAGTCAATTTGACTAGATTTCACACCTTTCCTTTCGTGGAAAAGAGTTTGCAAAACATAATATTTAGAAGGTTTACATGAAAATATTATGACCACATTCTGGATATATTCCTGCTGAGGTGCTGTTAATGCATTAGTGTAATTAAAATTAAGACCTTTACGACTTAAGCACTGTGAACATCCATTATGTATTCAAAATGATGCAATTGCTTTTGTTCTGTTAAAAGCGGTTGGAATATGTCAAGGCTACATACAACTCAATTTGTGTGTGTGTGTCGTCGCAGTTACTAAATTGTACATTGTGTGATTTTTGTCTCGCAGATCGCGGATAGTAATTTCTTATTTAGAATGTGGAGGGTTGGGAGGGTGCGTGCTACTGTCCTGGTGCTCTCAGAGCAGATAATCCTTGTATTACATCCTGTGATTGTCCGTTAACTGTCTTGTGTTGTATTTGTTGCTAGTGGCGTCATGGGGCTTTGCTAAATCTATATTGGTCTGACAGGTCGTCATGTGAGTGAAATAACATTAAGTACGATGTTAAGCCATGCCAATCCGAGAAATTAAGAAGGTTTCAGAGAGGAAGTAAGCCATTAAAAATTATTTCATTTGGTTACAGTAGTACTGAGACAAATACATGTAACAGTTTATTGCTGCTCTGGAAATATTGACTTAAATTTGATATTGTTCACAAACGAAATCTATCAGATTGAAGCAGTCGTTAGGTATTGGGTGTTTGGTGGAAAATATAAAACAGACACTACTTCATTCTTTTAGAAATATTTCCATTTAATTCAATTACGGTCAAATTTCAAGATTGTCTGTAATTTCATACAAGAAATTGAAACGAACAGTAAGAAACCCGATACCCAAACAGATTTCCGTGTCTTGAAGAAGTCAGGAAAAGACAGTTGATAATCGTCTATATGTCGTATGGATATAAAAACAATAAAACAGAAATTCGCAACAGAGATGGGAGCAGATGCGCGGACAATAAACTTGTTAAACTTTTTAACAGTTTAATACCTAACAAAATAAGTTTCGTATCCAAACAACTGTTCAGTATGCATTTATCTTGATGAGTAAAAAAAAGGATGGATATAAACTCATAATTTTTCATTCTTAGTTTTATTAGTAGAAAAATCTGGACAATAATCTGTGTCTAGAATTGCGTTAGGCAATTTTCTTCAAAAACGCCTCGCCCGTTGATTTAACCCATTTCGAACTCTGTCTCTGTCTGAAAATATTTGGCGGTATAGCTTATTGCCATGCAATTATTGCCTTTTTCTGCTGTACATGACTATGGGCTAAATCAGGCCATTTTTTTGTCTGATATTATCTGTTGCATGGACCACATTTTCTCTGAAAAGTGTCTTGACATTGGTTTTAAACATAATTTTGATCATCAAAGTGAAAGCTTAGGGCAAATGTTGGGTCACCTTTGCTTGTCTTGAAACATGTCGAAATAAGAATATAACGAAAGCGTATATCTATTCCGTACTATAAAACGTTTGTAAAAACTGTCGATATTCTTCAACTCGACACCAAGATTGTGTTGATCTTTGCCTTCAGCAACTTCACTTTTTCAATTCAACGCAAGTCACTTCCTAGTTCTATTCCAAGCTACTCGAGCCAATTATTTTTAGAAGGATCAGGTTTTGACTACTGGCAATTTGACGGCCTCTGTCGACGACGATTGGTGTTACAAATTGGCTGACGTTTTACGTAAAACCCTGGATACGTTTTTCTTATTGATTTCTATTTCTATGTGCTTTCAACTGTTCCGTGGAATGAAATTGTTCAGTCAATAAGTCAAGGAGATCAAGCCTCCAGTCATGTGTGTGTCTTTTTCAGCAGAACAATAAACGGGTTCACAGTTCCGGTAATAAGCAAGAATTTTATGATTTAGAACAACGCATTTCAAAGATAAAATCACTTTCATTGCCAACGAATGGTAGTTATTATTATTTTTTTTTTAATGGGTTTTAGCGTCGTACTCAAGGTTATTTCACTTAAACGACGACGGATTGACCAATTCACAATGCTCCTAGCCTAGTTACGTTGGAAAAGCGGGAAGGGATCTCGTAAAAACCAACCCCGCGATTGCCGGAGCGGCATGTGTGTCTCACTCATATACATGATGGTCGACTGACGGATTCGACACAATGAACAGTAAATTGGAGTAGGATTAGGAAGCGCTCATGCTGACGTTATTTAAAAGCGCCACAACAAATTTTATGCTGACATAAGACTGTTTTTCAAAGATAAAATGACATCCATTGCCAATAGATGGTACATGATAATGACATGCATTACACTGGGCTACAACCCGTCTGGGGTACGTCTGTTTACTGTGCTGCTTATACTTACCGATATATAAATAAGTAATATTAGTCGCCAATCTTTTAAGCGCTTTTCTCTTTCAAATAATTATTTTGTCAACAATGATTTTCAGTTACGTTCAGCTACGTTCAATAGCCCTTTTGCATGGAAAACCTATTTAAACATGGATAATACGTGCTCAGTATTATCATGTCTCCGGATCGGATCAACCCATATTTACATCCAAATGTACCGATTAAGCATCTCAAATGGGGAGTTTGGCTGGTAATCATTCTCTAATAGAAGCTAAGGAAGACATTGGTCTTGCAATCACTGAGATTCAAATCTCAGGAATCCGGCTTTCAGATCAAGCGTTATAGTCAGCCTAGCTACAGGCACCAGTCAGCGCGACCGTGTCCGTAATCCGACAAACGACCGGCCTTTCTCAATAAGGAAACCACTTATACAATGACATTACAATAGAGTCTTTTTATATAGAAATTACACTTCAACTGGCCTTGTATCTTTAATAGATATAGAGGGCTATGAAGCAGTGACTAATGTAATAAAAATTCGCTAATGTAATAACTTTTTTAACATCTCATTTCATCAAGATTCATCTATTTACGTCTTCAGAACAGTGGGGGGGGTGGGGGGGATTTTCACTGGCGTTTACCCATGCAAAGTGGATGATGTACGCCATTACTCGAGATAAATCATTTTTTTCCGATGCGATATTTGGGGACAGAACACAAACACACACACACAATAAAATTGAAAAAAAAAAACCAAAACATATATATATATATTTAACTGGCTTGAAGATTACACATGGTTATACTAATTATAATTTATAGCAGCGCGTAAGGAAATTGGCAACCGACTGAAATATTTTATTAAAATTCTGTGTCGGTT
>JARFOD010117707.1:0-14825 GCA_031763545.1 Mopalia muscosa | reverse complement strand
GCCAATCACAAGCATTTCATTGTTTACAATATTTTAACTACATCCTAAAACAAAATCCATATCTAACCATAACTGTGTACATCAGCACTAGATCTCGCGTGATTCCTCTCTATCCCTTTGATACAATGGTCCCATACCGACTAGACAGGTATGCTACAGTTGTCTCCCTTAGACTGCTAGAATAAAGTACAACCACAGATCAACAAAACGTATAATTTAAAATAAATGCATTTTCTGAATATTGGAAGGACCGCGGCCGTGCCTAAGCGGTTAGCGAGCGCACACAAATCCTACTTCATTTCAGGGGATCGAGTCTTTCTGTCAACCATCAGAGATGTTAGTAAGTCACACGATGTGGTTTCGGCAATCGCGGGGTGGTTTTTGCGTGGTTTTCTCCCGGTTTTAAGACGTAATAAGTGACCCAGTGGCGGTGGTGTATTCCAACGATTGCACAGAAATAAGTGAAGACGTCATTGCTACTTTCCAAACAACTACCCTTAACCAGACAGAGACACTATCATCGTCCTTAAGTTCGTAGGACGGTGAGAACCTGAGTTGTAAACAGAAAGGCTTCCGGAAAATGACTTCAATACTCGGAGTTGCTGTTATTTTATGTTATTTTATTAGACTGCTAGGCATTTCTCTAGCCCTGTTAACATCACAGTGAGGATTTCCCCTCACAGTCATGCTGTATTGTCATCCCGCATACTTACTACGTAAGCGGGGCGCCACATTCCATACAGTTAAAATTAAAATAGAGCCAAATCCAATGATAATATCCAACTTATCTCCACTTTCTACTTTACAGGCTTGCTCTGGCACGTAAACGCGATGTACGCCACTTTTCATCCGCGCCAGTCTGTTTTCTGCATGAAACCGTCCAGCGAGCCACAATGCTGTCCAAATTATGTAAATGTACGAATTCGGACAGCATGGCGAAGTGCTGGATGATTTCGAGCAGCTAGACCGACCGGGGCGGATAAAAAGTGGCGCACATCGCCATGACGTCCCGGTGGAAACATGTAAGGTAGATGGCTGAGATAAATGGGACATTGTTTTTGGATTTGGCCCAATTTTAATACTCTACCTGTACGTAATGTGGAGCCCGGCTTACGCAGTGAGTATGCCGGATGACAAAACGGCATGACTGTGAGGGGAAATCCTCTCTGTCATGTTAAGAGGGCTAGGCATTCCTCGTATAGTGTGTACGATTATAATCTGTAATCTCTCAATACCTTTGTTCCAGTCATCACCAGAGTGTTGCTAACATCCATGCTATATTGTTGATAGTTGATACTATCCTGATTGGTATTTTACGCCAAGCTTAAGGGTATTACATTTATATGACAACGATGTTTTTCACCAATAATTAACATTAACACAATCAGGTTTTAGAGTGTTTTCATAACGTGGGAGACATAGTTACATGCCTAAAAGTCCGAAATAATATGCACTATGAAAACCACTGTAAATCGAATTAATTGTTTTTAGTTACAAATGAACTTTTATCTGACAATGTGTAATACTGCAAATTAAAGAGTAAAAGCTGTATGTACCTAAGCTGAAAGTTTTAAATAGGAATAACATCCATTACACCTGAGTTGAAACGACTGCCTAAACAGTTATATGCAAACACATGAATTTACATCCTGATTGAAGTCTAATGGAAGGGTCAATACTTTACCCACAACAGATTGATATATACTAGCATGTGAAGTGCTTGCTACAATATATGGTTGTATGCTGTTCGCTGTTTTGCAGTACAGCTTTTATTTTATGATGTACTTTTATACTGAATGTAATTTTTGTTTATATCGTAATCAATTGTTTTTATGCAGAATTCATTTATTTATTATATAAATATGAACACAAATAAAAGAGTCATTCCTCGTATAGTGTGTACGATTAGAATCTGTAATCTCTCAATACGTTTGTTCCAGTCATCACCGGAGTGTTGCTAACATCCATGCTATATACATGCTGATAGTCGATACTATCCTATTTCTATATTGATTGGTATTTTACGCCACAATCAAGATAAACATGCAGGTGCGATACACGATAGAAAGGGACTGAATTACACAGATATACTATAAACTATCTGTAAAAGATATCCCATATTTTTTCGATTCTTAGAATTTCTTTTATTCACTTACAAACTTGCGACTTTTTATACAAGCCATTTGAGCTGTGACGTAGGCAGGGGAAACTCCATTCGGAACAGTCTGTGGCGGATACATGTGTTAACAACCTTGACCATTTCCAGCACCGTAAATAATCTCTGATGGAACGCTTCATTGAAGGGGAAGTAACTCGCATGAATTTACTTTCATCCCATGATTGAGTTACTTACGTGTTTATTATTTACGTCTGAAGGCTATTCTTGTGTTAATATGATGACGTCATTAGAGCTACATTATTATTAAAAAAAATCCAGCGGACGAAATTTGAATTATTAGCAACAAGTCATACATAAAAAGGAACAGTGTTGGTGTAAATGTGATTTTTACCCAAGAAACGGGCTTGTTTGATGGGTTTGTTTTTTGCTCTTTGGTTGATTTCAACGCATGCGCACAAAACATCCGGCGGTTAACATTACACGTTCTTTTTTAATATTATTGCTTCCATTCACCTCCGAGATAACTTTACCGGTACGGAAAGTATCAAAGGATGATCCCACATGTGGCGGATAATGACGACTCCATGCATACCGCGATACAAGAAGGATTACTAGACCTTGGGAAATAACAAAATGTCAGGTTTCTATAGATACCAGTCACTTGGACGCCATTTGAGAACCATAGCAGACTCTTACTAAAAGTCAGATGTTCGAATCCCAATTTCTCAATATGTACGCCATTTCTTTTTACTGACACAAGTTGCAACTCGTTCAGTGAATATTGGACTTTTTATACGTTGGCAGTCCGGTTTCTATAGATACCAGTCACTTGGACGTCATTCGAGAATCACAGCAGACTCTTACTAAAAGCCAGATATTCGAATCCCAATTTCTTCACGTGACGCCAATTTTTTTTAATGAAACCAAGCTGCAAATCATTCAGTGAATATTGGCCTATTTGTATACGTTTTTAAGTACCAACCGTTTGGGAATACCTTTAAACCCCAATCAAACAAACAGACAAATACATGAGGTTGTGCTAGTGAACCGACCGACCGACCAACCAACCATCCACAGAAAATCAGTCCATCCTAACCCCCAGTCATTGTACCGTTTATATCCGTTTGAGGGATCAGTTTATTGACTTATACTATCCCACACAAACACGGCATATTAGCTTTTTTGTTGCTGGAAATACGGCCAATAAATAAGTCTGCACCGTGGTGGACTGGTACATTTTGGAATAAAACAAATAGTTTTGTAGGCGATATTTTTCGAAAGTGTTGTATGGCCCAGGAAAACCAATCGGAAGTTTCTGAGACAGCCAGTCCACCGTGCCTTGGATACATTTTATAATAATTAATTTAACTAAAAAAGAGTACAACAAATTATTAATGCCAAATCATCTAAAATTAGTTTATTCAATCTGATTATTACATAGTGGTGATTAATAGGGTATTTTTAAAATTAAAATTTCCGATCCAATAATACTGTTGAGTTCGATAACCCGGTAATTGTGGAAAGCAGCAAGACGTTGATCTGATTTTACCATAGTTTTGCCATTGCGGGACATTCTAGACTACAAACTGAAAATAATAAAGAATACATTGAAATGACTCTACTTAGAATTAGGAGTCGTTATTAAATATCTTTCCATTCCTTTTATCTCTTTCTGTAATTAATAAATTACTGTATGCAATCAAATGCAGGGTATTTTTTTTATTCTTTATTGTGGTATTGCTCCTTTTATTCAATAAGTTTTCATTTATCTTGTTGATAGCTTTTCGTTGTATTCAGAAGTCGACGAAGAAATATTAAATTGTATTCATCTAAGGACATTTAAATTTGGTCGCATTTCAAAAGTTGTACTAATGAAGCGATAAACGTCCCAGTGAGGTACTATATAGACAAATGTGACATAAATGAAACTTACTTTTCAAGGTAGCAGACAATTTGGATCTTTTATCAGGGAAATGGAGGTAAATTCACTGGAAACAAAGCATTTGGAAATGGTATCAGTAAGTAAAGATCATTCGAAAAAAGTTTTACTGTAAGCTCCCGGCTGCTGTGTAGATTGTTTAACAACCACCATGGAATTACCATGGAATTATCAAATTCATGTGAACCTCAATTTATCCAAGTTTTACAGAAAATATATCAATGGATAGAATATTGTCATAAGTTAATTCGAAAATCCAAAATAATAACTTAAAAGTATCAGTTAGAATAAACAGGTAGAAAACTTGGCATCCCTAGTTGAGGTATTGTCACCATATTCAGTGACCAGCGACGCAATCTCTAAATTTCAAACTACATGGCCAAGTGTAAGTGACCAGATCACTTAAAGCAAATTACAAGTAGTTGCAAGTTACAAGTAGTTGCAAGTTACAAGAAGCTGCAAGTTACAAGTAGTCTCAGAGATAATTGATTAGGAATTTATGCGGAAAACCTTTACTACTTACATTTACATCCTTTGATCACGATATTACTGACGGAGGAATTGGCTCGAACTCTGACTTTTGTAGCCAGCTCTGGTTGTAAATCATATGTCTTACTCTGTAAAAACAAAAAGAACAAAACACCTGGTTGTTAAACAGTGATGCCAACGGTGCAAGTGGCCAAACCCCGTCGAATAATCGTGTAAGACATGGATGCATTTTATTTTTTTCATAAAAAAAAATAATAAATTTTAAAAAATCGCAATTTCTAATATGCCTCATTAAAATGTCAATTAGTATCTAAATATGGAAATCGACCAATTTACAGCTTTGATACATAAATTCAAATTCGCTTAAAAAAAGTTTTCACAAAACAGAAATATTTTTAACATTCGTATTAAAGCGTTAGGCAGCTCAAACAATCGGGAACACCATCGAAACAAAATGTAAATTTCTCTTTCCAATACAACTTATCTGATTGTTTTTTTTTGTTTAATTATCAAAGGCGAAGCAGATAATATATACTGGGGTTTACTGCGTGCCAGAGAGAAGAGCGATGTTTTGGGGTCATTTATGGCTCTGACCAATGCGAAGGCTCGTTACGGTAAGCTGACTTCTTCAGAGTGACGTCAAAGAGGGACACAATACGTAAAATGCACAGTATACAGATAAGAAGAGGTTTAAAACGAGTTAATGTGCCATTTTTTAAAGAGTTAGTAATTTTTTGCTTAGTTGCCTTTTTAATCCTGATGATAGATATTATTCAGCAGACATTTTATACCTTTGACAGGAGGCTGTAACAGTCAGACGGAGTTGAGAAGAATGAACAATACAAAGCTTTGATTGAAGAGGTCTTACCCTCGATGACATTCGCTCTCAACCCCAGTGGCTGGTAACACATAGGCCTAATGTTTCTTATGGTCATTTAAACAAATCGTACAAATTGTTAATTTGCGGCAACGAAAGATAACTACAAACTCTTCATTTTCTCCCACAGTTTAATTTTTAGCTGACAATCACTTTAAACAAATTACCTGCTTGCAGGATATTGTCTTGATTCTGAGTGATAAGTACAGGTAAAGTCAAAACTGAGTACCACACCTACATGGGAATCAGCTTTACCCTTGTGACAATGAGACCGCTCATCCGGCTTACAACAAGCATACATCAGTAGTACAAGCCTGTCTAGAAAAGGTACTACAGCATTCTAAAATATAATCGATTCTACTTTTAACGCTGAGACATTGACGCTGATACATGCACGATGGCCATCTTGTGTTGCACATCTTTTATATGCTCGTCTGCGGCATACGTCGCCCTAAATATTGGCGGGAATTATTGCTCGATAGCCTGGCATAACCTAGTACCAGAGTTCTTTGAGTGTCGTCCACTATAGAAAGTCTCGCGAGAATACGATCAGATACCACAGGTCTTTCGTATGTGAAACACCTACCTTAACTTGGAATTGACCAGACCCAAACATGTTGGTGAACTCCACAGTGAAATCTTCGCTGCTGTCTCCAGTGGCCGAGTAAATGTTGTAGGTAGCAGGCAGGGTGAACTCCACGTAATGATTACCATCGGCCGGATTGAATGGTGCTTGTCCTGGTTGACCGACAGTGGCACCCGTCAGCTCTATAGGCGTCTGACACTCATTCTCTGGTTAAATGTAAAATAAGGAAACCGTTCAAGGGAGACTCCTATAATTTTATTGCTATAAGAGTATTATAGGTTAAGCAATATTCCAGGGAAGGTTGATAGTTATTGCGCTTCATCAAATGTGCATATTTAATTTAATTAAACATGAGTGATAATTGTGTGGAATTGGTTATGGGTGCTTTTTTATACTGAAATTTGAATAATATTTATAAAAAGCAAAAATGAAACATCGAAATAAGGGAGTTTTTTTTTTCATTTGGAGAGAGGCCAAAATGACAAAAGGAAAGTTCGTTAACCCTGTCCTGCGGCAGGTTGACGCTCTGTCTCTAATCTACTTTAAGCGACTTAGCGTCTTGAATATTTGTTTCCATTCAAACGAAGTATGCCCTCTTAACTTTATATCTTAATTGAAATAGGTTTTACTTCAAGGTAGGTCTATGTGAGTCATACTTATGGCGATACATGCATATGATCCAATGGTAGTATTTGTATAAGTAACACCTGTTGAATATCAAACAATTCACTGAATAGTTCAATTTTATTCTGTGGGATTAAATATTCTTGATAATACGGAATCTTCATGCTTCTGATTAATTTTCATTGTAATTGGAAAGAAAAATGTTCCCAACACCACCGATTTTCCTAATTCCAACCAGATCTTAACGTAACCATAAGGTGGTTTCCATGTGCATCTTGCTCTGTCTTAGCGCCATAAAGCACGAATTGATTTGTATAGGCCCTGTTGATATTGTCATGACATTTAAATTGTAGATTTGCAGAGGCCTGTTGACTTGAGAAAGACACAGGTGTCCTGGTTGCAAGGTCGTCAATCACAACCTTTACGAGGAGTGGTTCAGAAGTTCCCATTTAATTTATTTACTAAAACCCACGTATCTGAGTCTAAGCAACATATAGTATTTTTAAAATTTTCAATGTCCTGTTAAAATTTGCATTATCTTTTTAATTGTATAGAGACACAGAGTGGGACACAGAGTGGGACACAGAGTGGCCTATTGCAAGAAAAAAACACCACTGTCCTGGTAATAAGCTCGTCAAATTAAACGTTTACGAATTAGCAATATACCTTAAAACGACCTAAACGCAATTTTAATTGAATATAACACAAATTCTGTACAAGCATCTTGTTTTGGTTTTCGTGGAAATCTGTTTCCTTATAAATTAGATTACTCAAAAGAGGTTGTTGCCCCTCATCCACATCGCAAAGCTCTCCTGGATGTAGGAATGGGAAAGAGCCTCAAATATACTTTTGTTTGGTCACTCGGCTGTGCTCGTGTGTATGCATATCTCTCTGAGCGACGACCCTGCTAGCAGGAGACAAAGCCAAAAATCCTTCTCTGCCATAAAAACATAGCTTTATGAGTGTCTACTACACTCTTAGAAAAATGGTTCTGAAGAAAAGAAGATGGATCTATTCGGAACCATAACAACAAAAATGGTTCTTAACGGACTGACGAACCTCAAAGGGTTCCATTAAAGCCATATTTTTCTACAAGCCTAGGTATCTGGCAACATAGTCCGACTGCGTTTTATAAATGATAAGAATGTACGCCTAATTTCTCTCAAATTCAGCGATCGAACAGTCGCAAATATCATTATTTGTTTTCTCTAACGATTGCTATTAAGCTCGTGCTTTGCCTCCGCAGAACACCAGATGTCTAGCTTACAAATCTATATACGTTCCATTTTCAAACATGCAGTATTTGCGTAATGTACTATTCTCATATGTTGAATATTTGTACATGTATCTTGTTACACCGGAAATCCTGCTGTTTGAGCAGTTCATTTGGAATATTTAATATGATAGGATTTGGACACGTCCTAAAATTTACATAATTTACACCCACAATCGAAGCGAATCGATTATCGAAATGCTCTTCCCTGGGCTTAAATCTTTTGATGTGAGTTAAACTCAATTGTTATTCCAAAATCACAGATGAAACTGACAGTTGACGTAGTTAACATGTTTCCTGATGATTTAAAAGTTTATTCGTTGAAGTGTCAACTTGAAGATAAATGTCAAGCCTATCAGTTTCAGATTATGACTGTAGCTTTAGACTTCAGACAACACATGCCGTTTGCTTGTTGTATCAGTGTAGATAGCAATGCATGTTGAGTACTATAAAGCTTACAAATCTTTGTATGTTTTTTTTATATTTGGTTGTAGTGATTCAAAACTTTTCTGATAGCAAATTTAGTCTAAAGAAACCCTATATAATCTTACCTGTAGCTTGGCAACCTGAAACAGAAACAATATTTACCATTGAAATTCCAATTAATGATTTGGAATATTTTGCTTTATATCAAACGGAATGTTGATGAATAAAGAAAAGTTGATTCTTTTAGCAATCCTAAAACTCAAATGCCAACTGAAACTTCCGGCGGGTATTTCCCCGGTACCAGTACGTATGTTCGCTTGAAGAATTAGATGTCTGCTTGATTCAAATCAAATAGAATAGAATTTTAACTTCAAAGGAAAACAGCCTTATTTGATCTAAATATTTAAAAATGCGTATTATTCCATATCAAGGAAAATAATACATTATTTGAACAAACAATTGGATGAAAAGCTGAAAATAAGTCCCCAGTTTGTTGTGGAAGGTGGAATCTCCCCCTTTCTAAAATCTTATATTTATACTTATCTATTCCCCGTTAAACAGGTTTGTAGATAATTCTCAAAGATAAGGCACAAATTTAGAATCCTTACCTATGGCAGGAGATTTAGAAGTTTAACCTGTATACAAATCCAGTAGAACGGCGAGCCTCTGGTTATCAGGGACTGATCACTTATCATGTGATTTTCTGTTGAGACCCTAGTTGGAATCCGGATGGATATTTAGGGCCTCTGATCCATCCCTTGCCGTACACAGAGATTCGCTGGGATATACATTCGTTGTCGTCCTGTTAAGTTTAAATCCCTGTAGAAGTAAGCCAAATTTTTCTTTCTCAAAATTAAAAAATATATATTTGTATATACTCACCAAGGACCATGCAGAAAAGTAAGCCGAAGATGATCTCCCGTCCCATTTTAGCTGATTGAATGTCTATAGGGTTTAAAGCGGTCTGATGATATGAATAGAGACGATTTGACTTTTATAGATCCAACCAGGCCACACCTGTGACATACATAAATTGACAGGTAAAGTGACTTTTATCCAAGAATGTTACGTTGATTTTTACTATTTAAATTTAACATTAGCTGCATTATTTATTTGAAAATTATCTGAAAAGAAGTGGAACAGTTCGCATTGTAGTGAAAAGGAAAACGTATAAATCAACTGCATTATTCGTTTGACAATTGTGCATGCGAGTTCGATAAAAGGTTCTGCATTTGGTGAATAGACGTGTATGACCGGATTAAGGGCGTTCAAAGAATCGCTAATATTCATATCCGATTTATGCGAGTGATTATTTGCATGTATTGTTGTGAGAGCGACTGCTTCGAGAGATTGTTGTGATCGCCATGTCCACGTCGTGACGGACAACAAAGCCAACAGAATACCATTGTCAGTCCCCGTCTCTTCTGCATATATGCTCATTTTAACGCCAGGATTTATTAAACATATACATATACAGCTTCCATTAAGACCTGCCAGACACCTATACAATATGAGTGCATATTTAATTAAGATACAAATGTGTTTTGATACGAAATATATGTGTAGTACAGTGAAGTTCATCTCCAGGGGGTAAGGATTAAGGGTGTGGTGTGGACTGTTGTGTTACAATAAAATATCATGTTAAAATAAATAACACAGGCTATGCAGTTTGCCGACCACTTGGGGGAAGTAACAAGGAGGATCCGCGAAAAGCTGTAATACGGTTAATGCGGACACTCCAAAAATAATTCCTCACTGGGAAAGACCAGTTAGAAAATCAAATTAACATTTTTAATAACAAATTTTTAATAAAAGGAGAGTCCAAGCGCCATATAGAGTAACTTACTGAAATTAATTTACTAAACCAAATAACTAAACTAAATTACTAAATTGACTTACACAGCTATAACTTACTAACCTATCCTGCTAAAAAAAACTTAACTTTATTTGATGTGGGAGAATTCTGGACGTTGGAAAACATTTTGCCTCGTACTTAAAACTTCAAATACGAGCAAAGTAATAAACATAATTCGAACTTCTTTATTTTATTACTTTATTTTACATATGTAAAAATATTTCATACATGTGGAATACAATTTCACATATGTGGAAATAATTTCAAAATATGTGATACAGAATTTTACATTTGCGAAAAAGAATATCACATATGTGAAATTCTTTTTCACATATGTAAAATTAGTTATTTATTTTACATATGTTAAAAATAATTTCACTTATGTAAAACAAGAATTAAACATATGTGAAAAAGAATTCGAAATATCTAAAATAAACCCTTATTCAACATAATTATGTGGAAATCTTTTTCACTTATGTTAAATAAAAAGAGTGGAACTCTTTTGTAGATATGTTAAATAAAAGCGCCCACGACCTCAAATACAGACTTCTCCCTCGCAGTGAGCCTGTATTAAGCTGCAATGAATTTTTCCAAAAAGTACAATCTGATCATAAGGACATCCATCCTATGCATTTCGCAAAACATTTGTTATTTTCTAGCGAAGAATAAATCAGGGAAACTACATTTGTTTTATAGGCCGACAATTGCGACCGATTCTGTAGAGAGCATTACTAAAAATACTGAATAAGAATAAACCCGTCGCCCAATATAATATTCACTCTTTATTTGTCACCTAATTGGTATTTTATTATGGTTTTGTATTGTTGTCTTTGCGTTCGTCTTGTTAGTCTTGTTAGTCTTCACAAGACGATATGAGCACAAATGAAGGTTGGGTACATTTCCTTGTTGTCGGGAGAAATCATTTCTCAGTTTTTTGATAAGTGGAACTCTTTTGTACATATCTTAAATAAAAGTTTATTTTACACAAGTTAAAATATTTTCCCCATATGTGAAATAGTTAGGTTTTGGTGTTTTATTTTACTTATGTGAAAAAGAATTTCACATATGTTGAAAAAAAATTCCACATATGTTGAAAAGAATTCTGATGTGTTGAAAAGAATTCTACATATGTTAACAGGAATTCTACATATGTAAAATACATTATTATTTTACATGTGTGGAATCCTTTTCTCATAAGTGAAAACCTTTTCAACATAAGTAAAAATGATTTCACATATGTGGAAAAGATTTGTGCATAAGTAAAATAAAAGCCAAATGTAGAATAAAGGTAGAAGTGATAAAACGGCTTGCCATATACCTGTACTCTATTTATACTGTTTAATAGATCACTTTAATCTCATGCGTTTGTCTGAGACAACGATTATTTTTACAGAATGAAATAGTTCTTTAAAAGTTATTGCTATCACACATGATACAATGTAATAAATGTGATAGCAAACGGATTTGATGGATCAGCATGATAGTGAAACTCTAGATGTGTTAAATAACGTGTGAACACATTGGGGTGTAATACAGTATTATATTATAACTGCAAATACAAGCCAACGTATGACAAAATGAAATATAGTGGGGCACTTGGGTTGCCCTGATAGATCCATTGTCCCCGACCCCGGGCATAGTATTTACATTAATATTCTTCTTCGTCTTCTTAGGAGAGGGCGGATGGAGGGAGCTTCATGTTGCCCTGGTGCTCTCAGAGCTAAAGGAGAACAGGATGCCGATCTGTTTGCGGTGTCTGTATTGCGTCCTGTTGTCGTCGTCCTGTATTTGTCCCGTCCTGTCTTTGTTTGTTGCCAGTGGTACCGAAGGTGATTTCCTTCACCCATTGGGCTGGCACGTCGTCATATAAGTGAAATACCCTTGAGTATGACGTTAAACCCCAATCAAACAAAAAATCTTTTTAGGAGTTGACATAGTCGTTGTAGCGAGTACTCACCTGTTACGTTTAGGAAAGCGATGATTTGTAAAAGTTTCTGTACGGCTCAGGTCATCATACATAATAATTACTATCATTTTTTTTAGTGGCATTTAGAAAAAGGGAAAGTAGCATAGCAAAGTATTTTATGGATATACAACTTCTGGTTTCATTGACGAGCAACGTGTCGAAGCAGATTCTAGCACTCGTTTGAAGCTTGCTTGAAAGATTTCCGAAATGTTGATCGTCAATAAACCCAGAAGTTACATATCCATAAAATACCTTGTTAAATTAATATCATAATATCATAATCATACATTTCTGGTGGTTTTGTTGTAACCCTGGATCTATGTATGGCTTTACAAATGTAGGTTATGAACCACCAACATCAAGTGTGCACCCATAGAACGTTCAGCAGTAGAGGACACCATAGAGCGTTCAGCAGTAGAGGACACCCTAGAGTGTTCAGCAGGAAAGGACATGTCCGAGAAAAGGAGATGGTCAGTAGGACAAAGACGAGACGCAGAGAAGTGTCTCGAGAATTTTTTTAACTTCCTGTTATCAGGGTTAATATCCAGCTTCTGCAGTGCGAATGGCTATCTGCAGTGTTTTGATTAAACTTTCGGCGTCCTCATCTGCTCTTGGTCGCAAGTAGGAATATTGTTGTTATTACTGTTACCTAAATAGTAAAATTTTTGCAGTAGAACTTTAAATGCTGAATCTGAACTGAACATTAAAAAGATCCTTTAATAAAATGGCAGTTTATTCCATCAGTATTTTAGCAATCACAAATGAATACTGATGTAGATTTATTTCATCGCTCGCGAGTGGCTGCACCTCTGACAATTCGGGCGATGTAGAGCCAACATCTTTTATGAGTTTTATGACTGTCATATATAATTTTAAAGATCTCAGGCCAATTGCTGGTTTATTGATACAAACAAAATTATTACCAGCACATACAAAAATCATAAGCATGGAAACATGAGCCTGGTCTATGTCAATTGGACAACATTCGTTTTATTTGTATACAGTCTGTTCATATCTATACGGAGACTTGTGGAGTATTAGTTATTGACCAAGCTGCAGACGAAGGGGTGTACGGGCTTGCAGGACGGTCATATTAAAAAGTACGTATACCCTGAGAAAAAAGTTTATAACGAATTTATTTAAACACAAATTTATTATTTACTACGGAAAGGCAGTCCTAGACACTGGCATCTCTACTACCAACTCATACATCAAACAAGTTTACGTCTCCACGCCACCACACCGAAACTACCAGCGACCTTCTACCACAGGTCTCCACCGACCTTCTTCCACCACCACCGACCTTTTGTCACGACCAGTGATTTTCTACCACCACCACCAGCGAATTCCTACCACCAGCGACCTTCTTCTTCTTCATCCGGGTCTGAAGCCACTTAAGAGTCACGATGGTTATTACAACTGGCTTTTTCAGGGTCAACCAATTCTTAAGGTATATACAAATTTGCAATTACAATTTAAGAGCGCGCACACACACATACACTGTATGTATACTCAAGTTTACACGAACAATTATCCAAAAGAACAACCACACACAAACACATACACTGTATATATACTCAAGTTTACACAAACATTTATCCAAAAGAACAACCACACACATACACATACATATATACTCAAGTTTACACTAACATTTATCCAAAAGAACAACCACACACACACACATACACTGTATATATACTTAAGTTTACACTAACATTTATCCAAAAGAACAACCACACACACACACACATACACTGTATATATACTCAAGTTTACACTAACAGTTATCCAAAAGAACAACCACACACACACACATACACTGTATGTATACTCAAGTTTACACTAACATTTATCCACAAGAACAACCACACACACACACATACACGTATACACTGTATGTATACTCAAGTTTACACTAACATGTATCCAAAAGAACAACCACACACACACACGTACACACACATATTAAACAAACTTATTTTCGTCTGGCGGTCATATCTAAAAAAGTAAAAATTTTCAAAATTAAATGAAACCTACTTCTTTAATGTTCTGCTCAATACTTTCCAAATTCGTCGCTTCAAGGATTTTGACCACTTTATTGGCAACCATTATTTGTTTTGAGTGGTAAGATAAGTATTTGAACGAGATATTATGATCTATTATTGTGGAACAAATCCCGAAATTCCATCCAATAAAGATGTTACCACTGAAGGATACTAAGGTGGGCACATTACAGATGATGGAGGACGATAGCAGATTCGAAGTTTTTCTTTTAACCGTGGGTTTGGATTTGGCTACCTTTTCCATGTTTTTCTGTAAATATCTTGATTCATGAGCTACCGGTTTAGTTCTTCCACATAAAGATAAAAACAAAACCTACTTTAAACTTATTTACTCATTTATAAGGTGGTAGATATACCGGCACCTCTTTTAATCAATGTCGATCAACTCTATCACCAATTCGTCACTAAAATTTACTATTCTTCTTTCTCTTGTGTGTGTGTTCTGAACAAGTCTTCGCGAAAGTCATTCCCGACAATGTCATCTATCAACTCTTGTTACAAATTTCTATTAATTTTGGTGAATACAACATCAATCAATCAATCAATCAATCAATCAATCAATCAATCAATCAATCAATCAATCAATCAACCAACCAACCAATCAA
>JARFOD010117696.1:0-14825 GCA_031763545.1 Mopalia muscosa | reverse complement strand
GGTTGTCAGTGTGGTCGATCCAGGAACCCTTTTTATTAAAAGTAAGTCCTAGGTGCTTATGGTTGGGACAACTTTCTGTTCTCGTGTTTTGGAAATCAACTTCTATAAGTGAAGGATTTCAGCGTCTTGAAACTATAAGATTAGTAGGTTTTTTTGGATTAAAATTTACAAGCCACTTTTCTGCCCATAATTCCATCTGGTAGATCATTAATAAATATTAGGAAGAGTAGTGGGCACACCAACCGAGATTAGGAGGGTATTAGACGTATGACCATTTAGCACTACTCTTTGTCTTCGTCTACTAAGTTAACTTTCAAACCACTGAATTAAATTTCCACCAAGGCCTTTTTGCTCTGACTTTTAACTCCAATAACTGACACTGGAACACTAAAGAGACATGTTTATGATCCATAAGTCACAATTTGACACATAAAAAAAAAGCATTTGAAAAACTTCCAGACAATAATCTGACATGAACCTCCATTATCTAGCTGTAAAGACAGCTCTTGTTTGTTTGATTCAATCAATCAATAATAAAATTCTAAAATTGAAAACAAAGTTCAAGTCTCTTACTGGCGATGCACTTTAAAATTAATAGCGTGGTCGTGAGAAAACAAAGTTTGGAAAAGTGTAACGCAAGTTTATCCTGATTAAAGCGAGCATTGACTTCTTCCAATTGACGGTTCATACACTGAACAAAAACACGCTAAATGTGGCATTTTTGCGGTGCTTTAGCGCTTCCGATCAGGGGAAATCTATATAAAAAATCGTACTTGTTTATTGTAAGATTGATTGGCCCAAAAAAACTTTCTCTTGACACACGAAAATCCCATTTCATGGTTATTAATCTGCTAACCAAGACAAATAGCCGGCAAACCGAAAACAGCAAAATGCATAAACAAAAAGAAAATGTTAACTCTCATGAGTGTTTTTTGGGGTTTATTTGTTTATCTTTTTGATTCTTACTACAAAGGGTGCAGTCAGATTGGAAATTATCTTTAAATAAAGAACGTTGAATAAGGGTTTGACTTATTCATGCAAGGCGTTGCTAAAATGTGGAGTGGAGTATTTCTAATTGGGTTATGAATAAACGCTGTTATACTCTCTGTATCAATGAATATCTTAATTCTGGGATTCGTAAAGATTACAAGACTTCAATATTATTGTATTACTTACAATCATACACCCTGGTGTTGATACATTCTCCAAGATTGCTCTCTCTGATATCCCAGAAAATTGAAATACGCATTTATTTGATAATATCAGCTAACATTTTGTCGAAGATATCCAGTATATTCTTGGGAGACCCTCCGTGACACGGTCAGACATAACTTATCATATTTTAAGTTATTATGGAACCTCTAAGGCCCAGAGTGACATTAGTGTTACATTTCTCCGAAATAATTTTTTTCAAAAATTTGTAAATTATGTCCTATTCTGAGTATATTAACCGATAGTTATGATTTTATGCAGCTTCAGAACATCCTGGGTCTCCAAGGGATAATTCATTGTTGTGCTTCAACTTACAGATGGCGATCGAAGTTGCTGGTATCATTTCTGTGATACTGTTTTACCTGCTTATTCTGGCAATCGGTATTTTTGCTGGGCGCAAAACAACAAGGACGCAAGACACCGACGAGATGTTCCTTGCTAACAGAAGCATGGGCCTCTGTGTGGCGTTATTCACACTAACAGGTTGTATAAACTACTGATAAAATCCAATTTTGTCCAAGAGCGAAAGGCAATTAGAAGTGTCCAATTTATTGTTATAGGACATATTGATGGAAGGCACAGTTACGGCTAGGGAAAGGCATTATAAGTCTGGTTACTGCAGCTTTGAGTAGGCCTTATTCTAAAAACAATTTTATGGCAAGTATATATTGGAAGACGATAAAGAGAAAGCAAAAAAGTAAACGTTTTAACCGTGCCATATGTGTACGTTATTAAACCTGTATACTAGAATTATCTTATATGACAATAATAAAATGTAATAGTTCGACTGAAATTATGTTTTTATACAGCCACTATGGTCGGCGGTGGATTTATCAACGGAACTGCTGAAATGATGTACACAAGCGGTTTACTTTGGGTTCAAGCGCCAATCGGATACAACCTTTCACTTATAATCGGTAAGATATACCTTTGCTAATATTTTAAAAGAAATACGGGAATTGAACAGTTTGGGTTACAGTGAAAAATTAGGCGTAGCACCATATGTTTGATTTCATACTGACTGGGTTATGCCACTTGCAAAAAACTTCTGATGTAATTTAATGTAAAATCGTCATATAAAGTGCAATAATATTGAGTATCATGTTAAACAAAAATGAAGCAAACACATTATTGAAGAGGAATAATACGGTAGAAGGCATACATTGGTATCGAATACTTTCTTGAAGATTTTTTGTTGTATTGAAGTTTGAAGTCGTACTCAAGGGTATTTCCCTTATATGACGACTGATAGTCCACTTGACAATGTTCCTTGCTGTATTACGGTGGAAAACATGGATGAAATCTCGCAAAAGCCACCAACGTGATTGCCGAAGTGACATTGCGTCAGTCATTCCTTTCGTGAAGGAAATAACGTTATTCACTCAGTACACGGAGTTATTCTTGCTCTTTATCTAACATTAAATTCAGACGGAAATTCCGTGGTAATTGATAACATTGCCGTTGTCCACATCCTAAAAAATGTCAACAATACATATTCAAACGATGTAGTATTTTAATTGTTATGTAACAACATGTATATATGTTGTGCAACAACGCACCGCATTTGATTCATCTCTAACTATTGTACTCTTCTCTTTCATTCTTGCTATATGCCCGCAGCTGTTATCTGTTTGCTTACGATATATGGCAATGATAGTAAAGAAGAACAACTTTATTGCTTTCCTTCACCTTGAACATAGTTTTCTATCTTTCGATTTGGAATATCATATATGCATCAAACTTTTGTTTTACAAGGTGGATTCTTTTTCGCCGAAAAAGTCAGAAAGGCTGCTTATGTGACGATGTTTGACCCATTTCAAGACAAGTATGGAAAGAAGTTAGGGTGTCTTCTATTTATTCCACAATTTCTTGGAGACATGTTTTGGACAGCTTCAATTCTTTCCGCCCTAGGTATACCACATGTAGAGACTTTTCAAACATATAGTGAACAATACAGACATGTTTGTCATCGTAAGGACTTTATATAGCAATTAAACGAGAGGTGCGCTATTAGAATATGTTTAAGCAGGCGGTTAGAGGGAGCTTCATGTTGCCCTGGTGCTCTCAGAGCTAAAGGGGAACAGGAAGCTGATTTGTTTGTAGTGCCTGTAGTGCGTCTTGTTGTCGTCCTGTATTTGTCCCATCCTGTCTTTGTTTGTTTTCTGTGCTGTCGAGGGGGGTTCCTTCATCCATTGGGCTGGTACGTTGTCATATAAGTGAAATATCGTTGAGTACGACGTTAACCCCCAATCAAACAAACAAAAAAATAGAATCTTTTTAAATTACGAAAGTGTTGTCCTCTAATAACGTAAACACCGTTAATATTCACTTTATAAAATACATAAAAATAAATTCAAATGTGCAATTGTGCATGATATATCCACAAGCGCAAAGCTTAGCTGACCCAGGAATAAGTCGAATGAACCTTCATCTTCTGATAGAGATAAACTAGCCTAATTTTCGTTTATGCTAGTATTGGGAATACATTATAAATACTTGTGAAAATAAAATCTGTATTCTAATGGTATTATTTGTATCCCACTGTACATGGTTCAATGGTTATCCCCAAAGGGTTCGCAGAATTCTGTGAATGGAAAGTTGTTAAATGGGCTGGAACTAATGGATGTTATAACGTTTGGTCTGATTAAATTTTACGCAATAAATGATCTCATATGCATCTACTCTGGTATGTCAGTCCTTGGGCTGAAGCTATTTTAAAGAAAAACAGCTTTCTATATTTTTACACAATTCTAACAAACTTTGGGCGGATTATTCTTTTCATTTATGAAAGCCACTTTTTCGTTGCACATTTTACGCACCCTAAGGGAGACTACTTGGTATTACACTATTTCAGCATATACCGCGTCCGCTCCTGGACCATTGCCGCGCTAGGCTGTGTTAATTGACGCCGGCTGTGTTAATAGCGTATTCTGACAGTGGATATCTCTTCGTTAATACCACTAGCTTTTGCGCTTTTTGGCGATTGTTTCTATTCCGATCATAACAGTCTGTAAACCTCAAGGTATTGAACCATATCACCCACGCGAGTCACTCGGGCTTTCCCGAGTCAGCCCAGGGGTCCTCTTTTCCATTCGCACGTATTACCCAGGTCAACGCGGGTGTGACACTCCTTCGTTCAATGATTCAATGTCGTCACAGTCTGTCACCCCCAGTTCCCCAGTTTTATAGCAGGTTAGGCCAGGGGAATCAAATGATCACGACACAGAGTGCTTCAGAAAAGCCAACTGAAAAGTCATTTTAATTTTATTCACGGCTGCGTATCTATTAGGTGCTTAAACAGCTACAGAACACTGGCATACTCATTATTTATTTCATCAATACACATACTGATGCATTGTTGAATCGTTCTGTTGGGACAGTAAAATAGGCACTGAAAATGTTCTATACGGGTTTTTTAAATTCATCGTCATGTAGCTAGATATAAATATTTTTTTCTTTTGAATATATGATCGACACACCTTTTTTCTATCTAAATAATAATCGTTCAACTGGATTATGACGGTTACCCAATAATTACAGAATCCAAAATCGCGCGTTTTGTGAGAAATGTAACATTATCTCAGGAGGTTTCATTTTTCGGTTCATACTTTCTGTTTTAATTGACTTTTGATAATGTTAACGCGCAGGGAGAATCCCAAAGGGAAGTATGACGTCATCTTACCTCACTCGGGCTTACCCGGGGAACGCCCACGAACGCAAACCATGCTAGTCCATAATGTAGCTAGTATATAATCGGGTTTCCCTAATATATGTCTAGTTGTGTCTTCATAATTAATACTGAAATACCGCTGAATGTGGCGTTAAACACCAATCAATCATAGAATTAATACACCTTCTTGTATTAGGGTTTATTTAGATTTATGTTGTATTGGACTTACACTTCCTTCAGCATTGACGGATGTTTCATTTCATTGCAGGTGCAGCGTTGTCGGTAATATTAGAAGTTAATCAAATTTTGGCTATAGTCATTTCCGCCTGTATCGCTGTCTTTTATACCTTTTTTGGTGGGCTGTATTCTGTGGCTTATACTGATGTCATTCAGATGATATGTATTGCCGTTGGCCTGGTAAGTGCTTTGTTAACAAAATTACAAACCAAAATACGACATATTTGGTTTATGTGCATATTTGTCGCGTTTCTACGGCTAAATGACATGCGCAGAGACTATGTATTGGTTTTATCACGATCGAACGGGACAGAAACTTTTAGATTCTCACTAGGAAACCTTTTAAACACTTAACTTAACTTAAATCATCCAAATCAGCAGCGTTATCGGACCAATAACCGCTATCAAACATTTAGAGATTTTGTTTTCGTTCAGCTTATGATTTTGTTTCCACCTACAAGTACAAAACACTTATTTAGTCCAATTATCAATTCTGTAATTATATTATCTAAGGTTATCTAATTAACTATCATTTCAGTGTGCAACGACAACCTTATATGTTAAATTAAATTTGTCATAAAAGCTACTCAAGTGCCTACAGTGATAAGTTTCCTTTTTTGTGTAGAATACATTTTGAAAAGATGCATTGTCTTGAAATCAAATAAGCTTGAAACAGGTCATGTGTATCGACGATACAGCGTCTCTACATTTGTGTTGTGAATAAATATCAGATTTCTATTGTCCAAAATTCTTCAAAAGTAGATCTCTTTGACAAGAACAACGTCAATGTCATGTAATGATAATTTTTCCCAAGTATCCATATAACACATGAGGCATCTCGTGATCGAATAAACAACCGATCCCTTTTTTAAAGGAAAGACGGCCATAGGTTCCAAACAAATTATTTTGACGATTTACGTTTTTTCTGTACGAAAAACCCTTTTGGAAAATGCAGCTTACCAAAATCACTTAGCCGAACAACTTATATGAGCATATTTGTTTACTTATAGTTCCTTGCATTCCCGTTTGCTTTGGAAAACAAAACAGTTGATTTGTCGACAATAGGTAACCGATGGAAGGGTGAAATTCAAAGTTATCAAATCGGCACTTTCATTGATAATTATTTACTTCTAATAATGGGTGGAATCCCTTGGCAGGTGAGTACAGTGTCATGCTTGTGTCTTTTAATATTTGATACCATCTTATCTATGCAGAGGTCTTCGCGTAGGGCTTTAAAAAACGTTCGTTTCTATATCATGCACTACGAATTTCATGCACAGTCGTGATCTATCCATTTAATTTAAACACACAAGAGGAGTCGGTATCGAGAGTTGGTCATGCCACAAACACGTATTGGGTTTGGGAGGGGAGGGAGAGGGGGTGGGGTACATTATGTGAAACCGTATGAAAACACATCCTAATCTTGCTCCATCCGCCAAGGGATTTAATGCAAAGTAGCTCGAAATTTTTGGTTAACGAAAATTTACCGAAATAGTTTCCCATAACCGATATATATAATAATATTTTTATTGTATATACAAATAAGATTTTTGTTATAATAGTGTTTCAATTAATATTATCTTCTGTGTTTTTAGACTTATTTCCAGCGAGTGCTGGCTTGTAAGACACCTCAGATTGCCAAGTGGGCTTCGATTGGAGGTGGTATCGCTGCAGCTCTACAGGCTATACCTCCAATCGCCTTTGGCGCAGCTCTAATGGCGTCAGGTAAGGTAGCTCTACACATACCGTGTCTCAACCTGTAAACGCCCAAAAGGGTCGTTCTTGCGGTGGGACTGTATCTGTGACATAATCGCTGAGCTCGATTTGATTGGTGTAATGGCACGTCCCTTTAGAATCAGATACGCTCTGTCGCACACACAGCTTATCTGTTGATTTATAGCTGGCCCAGTTAGGTCTATAAAAGTTAGTAATGATCAAAGGCTGCTAGTACATATGTACGTGTGATTAATTAGCCTAGGTGGTTGCCTGGTTGATTTATTAAGTGGTTGATTTATTAAATTATTGATTGACTGATTTATTGACCGAATAATTGATTGATTAATTGTTCGATATAAGCTCAATATCCTGAAAAACGACATGTAACATCGAGGAATTATTCAGTCTTCCTACAATCCGATATAAGATTAAGTCATACCATCTATCTCACATGTGCTATTAGCGATTTAATCTGATGTTAGCGAGTAATAGTCTTTGGAGCAACTAGCCAAGAGACCTGTCTTTGTTATTGAACAAAGAAAATCTTTCTCCAAAATCAACTGATGCCGTGTAAAAAAAAAAGCTACTTTCAGTTTGATTTCCCTGCAGATTTAAATGGTACTGGTTACACGGGCGAGATGCCGCTGAGTGGAAGGGACGCCAGTTTAGCCTTGCCAATCGGCCTGCAATATTTGTGTCCTGGCGCCATATCGGTTATCGGCCTTGGAGCAGTTTCCGCCGCTGTCATGTCGTCAGCTGATTCTTGTATCCTATCAACAAGTTCAGTCTTTACTCATAATGTATGGAGGAACGTCATCAGACCAAATGTACGTATCCAAGTGACGGATGTGGCAACACAAATCCTGGAATCTGATATTCAGTGTTCCCTAGTCCTGAGCTATTCTCTCTGACAATGCACATGATGTATGCATGCAAGAATAATAAAAGCATTAATTACGTAGGTCGTACTGTTAAGTGCTCACTAAGCCTTAAGGACTTTACACGAAACCGGTTGCAACGGACAATTTTCGATCCACTCGCTCTTGACAAATTGACGAAACTATGTTTTTGCCAGTTTCATGAGCGGATTTCGTCGAGTTGCATACGGCTGCGAACTGATTTCAGTCACTTTGTATAAAATGAACTTCAGAGAACAGCTGACACAGTGCGAATTCCTATTGCCTCATTTGTAAAAAAAAAATGCTTCATTTGACAAGAGACAAAACTAAGTAAGCAATATAATTTATATCGCCATCTTATTAATTAAATTACATTATGTTTTATTATTATTCAATGTACTTTGTGATATAATTATCTGCTTTGGATCATAGCTCTTACTCTTCTTATTGCAGGCCTCAAACAGGGAGTTGATTATCGTGTTACGTATTGGTATAATCATCGCTGGGACATTCGGTACTCTCATCGGAATATTTGTCCCCACTGTGTATGGGCTATTCTTCATGTGTTCCGATCTAATCTATGTGATCAATTTTCCACAATTGGTGTGCGTACTTTGGTTCCGTGATTCAAACTCCTACGGATACCTCTCTGGCTATTTTGTGGGCTTGTTTTTCAGGATATCGGGCGGAGAGCCTCTTCTCGGTATACCCAGTATCATTAAATATCCACTGTATGACGAGATAACCGGGTTTCAGAACTTCCCATTCAAGACTTTGTCAATGGTATTGGGTCTTGTAACTATAGTCTCGGTGTCCTTAGTCACCAATTTGATTTTTCGGCGAGGTATTTTAAGTAAACGGTATGACTTCCTAGATTGTATTCGATTGGAAGACGATCGGCCAGAGTCACACAGGAACGAATGCAGGCATGAAGAAAAGAGAGCTCCATTAGCTGCGGAGGATATGCCTCTAACGACATTTTAGAATTGTTAGAAAAGTCTTATTCACACATTTAAAGCGATATTACCAGCTGCAATAACCCCTATATCCCCTAAAAGGTTACCATTAAATATACTTAAATATGGCATCGACTTTTCGTTTCTTCAATTTATAAAATAATCAGAGGGTTTCAGATGTAAAACTCTCTACGAAAACTGGCAGCTGACATTGTGGGCGTGGCCATGACGCACGTGACTAATAATATTGCGTGTTACGGGTTAATAGCATGTGAGAACTTTGTTTGAAATTGTGGTTTTATGGTCGCTTCCCTGGTATGGATTTCGCGGCCCGTCAATCACAACGTTTATTATCATTTATATATACTCAAATTTTTCTTTTTCTTTTTTTTAATACAAAACATGACCAACTTTAACAATAAATAACTATTAAACAAAACAATACTGATAATTACAGTATAATGATAAAAGGTATAGGACAGGAACAATAATATATTAATAAAAATTGAAAAAAATTAGTATATTTACAGTTTATAATATACACGCTATATACAATTGAAAAGCTACAAATAGGCCCTTGGCGTTATTTTATATATATACATGTATATATACATATATATATCTGAATTTAGTTAATAGATTCCTTTCTCGTCCCCGTCCTGTATACACAGCCGTCCAGAAAAAA
The DNA here is from genome assembly GCA_031763545.1 of Mopalia muscosa. NCBI lineage: Eukaryota > Metazoa > Mollusca > Polyplacophora > Chitonida > Mopaliidae > Mopalia > Mopalia muscosa. Next base: position 5,450 of record JARFOD010117696.1, on the reverse strand, counting down.
ACTCTCTATCCCTTTGGAGTTGCAGGACCATGGAAGCTGCTGCATCGGAGTCAGCAGAAATCTCTGCCTGTAACACTGCTTTAAGTGGGCATAGGGGCAGCCTACATGTCTTCAGGCCCTAGTTGCGGTCTATGTTTCACGTGGGGTTCAGGGAATCACATATTTATTTGGCTCTCGACTTTATGGGTACAGTGAATTCAGTCTTTAGTTTTCTTCTGGCATAAGTTAGTGTTTATCTTGGTTATCTGTAAATATATACATGAAATACGTGTACTTTATCTTTGAATATAGATGTCAGGGGAATGTTTACAATTAAATTGCTCAATAGTTACGATAAGTATTAATAATATTAATAGTATAAACAAGTATTGAAGCATCAAAGTTAGTAACTGTCAACGGTTTAAACAGAAGACTTTATAGGTCTCGTGACGTAGGACATAATTTGAAAAGAAAGATATTTGATATACCTGTAGCTTTTCTGGTTAGTGATAATAGTACCTAGACATGGCCGCGTTGATGAATTTGACTGTAGTTCAAGCCTTGCCCAATGTTTAAGACCCAATTATAAAACGGAGATAGTTCGATTAGAAAATCAGAGAGCATAATTCAGCCCAAGAAATGATGCCCATTTAACCTATATACAATTTATTGCAGAACGTAGCATCGCTCTAAAAAAAGTCTTACGCGCTTAAGAAACAGGGTGTAAACCATATGTTACAGGGAATGTAAGTCTCGTTCTCGTCTTCTTGACTTATAGTGACTGCCTTCAAATTCTGTCGCTGAATGCCGATTTTTCAGAACTGTTTCCCCTCTTACTAAGGGTAGTTTGTTTGAAAAGTAGCAATGCTGCCTTTACTTAGCACTGAAGAAAAATTTACTTTCCAAATCTACGGAAACTCGTCATATCTTGGTTGGACTATGGTCAATTGTTGTCGGCGTACACCGCCGTCATATAAGTGAAATACCTTAAGCGCATCGTAAAACACCAATTAATTAATCAGAACTGTTTTTGTGTTGCCGTTGCGTGGAGCTACATGTCTGGAAGGGAGAATCGGCACGTATTTAACTTTACATTGAGACTAGAAATAAAATGATTTAAGGAAATAGAGGGAATAACGTTCAATTCCGCACAAAACATGACGTGACTTACAGGCCACATTATTATTTACACACCAATATTTATATGTAAATATAATATGATCAGATTTACTCAACAGTAAGCAGTTACATTTTAAAGTCCCATAGAATAGACAGTTCTTTTCATGGACAAGGGAGTCTCCTGTAATGCGAATGTTGGGCAAACTGCCAACACAAATACAGTCTTAAAATCAAATTTATAAAGAAACGCACATCACAGTACTTCCTTGTCCTATCTCATGGCCTATAATATTGGCTGCGCCGCCGATGTTAAAAATCACGCCTTGACCTACCTAGCCTGGCGGTAAAGTGACACCGCCAATCCGCTAACGCATGTCGCTGTGCGGTCTTAAATCATGACTCGAACACTCCCGCTATTCGTCGATTAATAAAAAAAATCAGCGATCTGTATTTCTGTGCATATTTTTCTTTGATAAAGCGCTTATTGTAAGATGAATCCAACAAATGTATGTTTCTTGTTCAACTGCTGGAGTGAAAAATCGAGCTGTTAAACCATAAGTTTTTGTCAGTTGAGTGTTGACCCTTTGAACAATTCTTCTGTTCTCTAAATTTATACCTATATAAATTCGTATTTTGCCAATAATGGTTGTCATAGTTACAATCAGCAAGATATATATTATTCTTATTAGTCTAAGTAAATAATTGAGCGTACCACAACAACATGATATTAATCACCCGTCATGTTAAAGATTCTTTTAATTAAAAGGTCTCCGTATGTTATATTTTGCTCACTTATATATCTCTATTCAATATATGGTATAACTCTTTGGGTTAGTACTTACTGATCCTGTATAACACCACTCCTCTTAACCGAAGACATGCGATACGTACGGTGTAATAAGTCAACCAAACGTTTAGATCATGCAGTATCTTTATTCTCTAAACTACAAATCTTTCCACTTTCTCTTCTCATTGTTTATAGTAACTTAGTTTTATCATATAATTTCTGTCATAATTCTTTCTCTAAAGCCACAATTCCTGTCATTTATTCCATTCTTATAGGTCCGAGGGAATGGAACAAATTACCAATACCTATTCGACTTATTGAATCAATATCATTTCTCAAATCAAGATTAATGCTATACTTACTTCAAATCTTCCTGATTTGACAATTCCATATTCATCATGGCCACTTCTCAATTTATTAAAATACTAAATACTCCCCACCAGGTATTATATGGCCCACTAGCATTATCAATTAACTATCTAGTTTATATTTACTATTGAACAAATTGCTTATATACTATTTTGGAATAGAACCAGCCCTCCGTGGGCTTTACTCCCGCCATGTCATTTTAATACACTCTTTTCTTCTAGTATGCTTTGTATATATATTTTGGTTAATAAATATATCATATGCACTATAACCTGTACAAAAATTAATTTGTCGATGTTGCTATCTAGTACACTTGTGCAGAAAATATTGCATGACCATATGGAAAGTACATAAAGTGAAGATATATGTCAGTATCGTGTATTCACATGATACCACAAGATTAAAATTATATCCGGAATAAATTTCCGTTTTATTGGTGTACTTTGTATTAGATTACCTGTTTTAATATGTGCAATCTCTACGTCTATATCAATACGTATACCTTTATTACTGCAACGCGTTTAATAACATTATGTATTGTCAAGTGGACAATTTGCATCGGAGCAGTTATTTCACCATGCCATGGAACAAACTCCAGCACATTATGAAAGTTCTATATTATAGAGAAAGAAGATTTTGCTAGCCACACCTAGGATTCGAACTAGGGGATCTGGCTAGCAGGGTTAGCGTTCCAAGCGTCTGGGCCACAGTCTCACGGCAGAACGGGTCTCTGGCTCACCGGGTCAGCTATCCAACCGTCTGAGCTACAGACTCATGGCATAATGAGTGGCTAGCAAGGGTCAGGGTTCCAACCGTCTGAGCCATAGACTCACCGCAGAATGGGTGGCTAGCAGGGTCAGAGTTCCAACCGCCTGAGCTACACAGACTCTCGGCAGAACTTGTCTTTGGCTAGAAGGGTCAGCGTTCCGGCCGTCTGAGCTACAGTGACCCTTGGTAGAATGGGTCTCTGGCTAGCAGGGTCAGCGTTCCGGCTGTCTGAGCTACAGAGACTCATGTTAGAATGGGTCTTTGGCTAGCAGGGTAAGCTATCCAACTGTCTGAGCTACAGACTCACGGCAGAATGGGTGGCTAGCAGGGTTCCAACCTTCTGAGCTACAGAGACTCACGGCAGAACTTGTCTTTGGCTATCAAGGTCAGCGTTCCGAAGGTCTGAGCCACAGAGGCTCGTGTCAAAACGACTGCGACTTTCTGTCCAGTTAAGGGCTCTATACAGGAATTACTGACACTAATATCCACGAATCCTTTTTTTCCCTTCTTTTTGTAATTTTATATATTTATATACTGTACTTGTTTGAGGGCTAAGGCCGATATCCGGCTGAATCGGACCGATTAAATGGACATCCCGGCAACGCCTGTAACGGATACCATCCGTTTCAGACAACATAGACACATTCCCCATTATATAGAGTGACTCCGCTAACATGCGACACAGGCATATGGGACATAACCATTACATACATGTACATTGTAGCTGTCAATCAGTTTCCGACTTTGTAATAATTATAATCCATATCCTGCTTATGACTGCCATATTAGTGTTTAAATTGCAAGTCACCTTAGAATAAGTTTATGTTATCTGATATTTACATTGTAGGTGTATTATCATGTTCTTGCACCTTTATAAATACGACTTTATGAAACATGTGGATGCGAGTCATTTATTATGGAGCTGTTTTTACACTCAATAGAGATACATTGTCAAGCCGTACAAAAAAAAATAATAATAAGACCCGCCTCAGAATAAAAAATAAAATTGGATACCTATGGCCTCCTACCTGGCCAGAAATACTCTGTCCTGTTTGGTGAATACTCCCCAAAGGGCGGTTTTCAACTGGGAGAAACCCAAACATGTCCCGCCAAATGTCGTTCTCAAGGTATCTAGGCCATACGGAAGACTAGCTTTATGCTAAATATGTATACCTAGTATAAATAAAGTTATTGTTATTATTATTATTATTATTATTATTATTATTATTATTATTAATTGTAAAGACCTCTTAAATAGATCAAAGGCGATTAGAGTATCCTACTGAGAAATGATTGATTTTGACGTGCAAATGAACGTGAAGTTGTCGTTTTGTGGGGTTGATCTAAACCGCTAGTGTATAAGGATAAGAGCTTAATGTTTTACATCAAGGTAAGGTCCTACAATTTTTATATATTGGAATATTAAAAGGAAGTAGGATAGTAGCGTTGGTTTAATTTTAAACGTTAGGAATAATCTTGGAGAATAGGTTATGTATGGAAACGAAACAATCGCACTTAAGTGTATCCACTGTCTACCAAACTGTTAACAATCTTCATTGTCAAAACGCATACAGTCTTAGATTGTTTCGGAAGAGAGACACATACTTTATTGCCTAGTTCCAAACACAATACGTGCCTGAAAAAAGACCAGGAATGATAAAATTAAATTTATGTACAGTTTTGTATCTGATTAACAATAGCATTGGCTTGATTTGATATCAAGCCGTTAGCGTCCTCTGAATTATCCTACTTGGATATACGGTTTACGGGTTCGAGTTCTTGTGTCGACCATCAGGTATATGAGTCAGCCAAACACTGTGGCTTGTGAGAGTGGTTTTAATAAGATTTCCTCTCGATGTTCTGCCGAATTTACGCAATGAACAGTGTGAAATGGACAATCCGTCCCAATATGAGTGAAATACCCATGAGTACGAAATTAAAACCCCAATCGAACAAAGCTTGGTATCAAAGTAGCGTGAGGAACATTTTACAATATGACGGAAATGTACATAAATTAGTTTACGTAAAACACATTTAACAAAACAAAACAAATTTTGATGTTATATGTAAAATCTTCAAACCAGATAGTATGCATGGCTACTCTTATTACAGAGAATATGTTAAAAGGGCTAGTAGTTCAGATAAGCAAAATCACGAATAGATGTTTTTCTTATATGAAGTATATACCCATTACATGTCTCAATGGTAACTGCGTGGATTGTATAAGGATAAAGTTTATGTATTTTTGTTATTGTAGAGAAATAAAATTTTGCTAGGGATTCGAATTCAGCTATCTGCCTAGCAGGGCCTACACTTTAAGGACTCTACCGCTAGTCAGGAGTAAAATATGCGATTATATTAACATCATATATATTTAGAAAGCAGAGGATTTCAAGATTCTAAATATAATGTCATATTATGATTCGTT
>JARFOD010117685.1:0-14826 GCA_031763545.1 Mopalia muscosa | reverse complement strand
ATTTAAACGTCCAAAAAGAAAGAATTAGGTAGATTATTCTGACTTTTGTATCCCCCCCCCCAAAAAAAAAAATCAGAGAAAAATCAGATATAAGTTTTAAGAGGCCGGCGATAGCGGTGGATCGATTTCCAACCTTCCCCATGGGTTGAGATAGGCGGGACTTCGGCTAAGACGAACGAATTAGCCCTATTCATTGTGCTACTATTACATCTGATTCTTAGGGAAAATAAAATGATGAAGACTACAATAAAAGTACTGAATAAGAATAAACCTGTCGCCTTATATAATATTCAGTCTTTGTTTGTCATCTTAATTAGGATTTTTTTATATATATATATATATAGTAAAATGCACGGTTTTGCATTGTTGACTGTAGGCTAAATCTATTGGACTTGTGGCAGTCTGCACTCAATTACCTATATATATAAATTTCTGATGTTTAATGTAAAAAAAAATTTACATCCAGCTTATGTATCTGTCTTGCGTCCTGTGAGTGCTGTATTTGTCCCATCTTGTCTTTAGTTGTTGCGAGTGGGGTGCTGGTGGTTTCCGTCACTCCTTAGGCTCACACCGTCGTGTGTATAAAAGAAGCTTGAGTACGGCGTTAAAATCCAATCAAACAAACGAACATATGAGTTGTGCTGCATGTTAAGACTATATCCAGTAAGATTGTAACTGGCATATCTACCACGATCAAAATCTGACCTGGGATTAAAATGGACAATAGTAATCCCTGACCAGTCGTTAGTGTACGGAAAAAAATACATGCTAACTTATTTATTAACCTTACATATTTTTCTATACAGACTTTTTTTTTAAATTACATTCAAAAATGACTTGTATGTAGTTGTACTCGAAGGGTCTATTTCGCAGAATAATTGAACTACTTTCCAGCAGTTGACGTAGGTTTATTTAGAGCGTTGTAGGGAAAATTAGCTCCGGGGAAAGATTGGGGGTTGTAGACCGCTGAATTTGACATTCTTTTCCGGATGTTTTGCCTGCTCAGTCCGCAGCTACACTTATTAGCATTGTCTTCGGCAGCTGTACCTCGGCAGCTGTGCTTTAACTTTTAGACTAATAACATCCGAAACAACTTGATGCCGCCATTAATGTTTGAAAAAAAATAATAAGTCTTATCACGCAAGCTGGCTATAACTTGATCAACAAAGCTACCCGATATTCAATTTTCTACTCGACAGTAGGTTAAATATCGCAAAATTCTCGTTACCGCGGTATCATAACTCTCTCGGCCATGATAGGCGTATGGGTATGCATCAACACTGTACATTTTGTTTGCCGGAAGCCCATTTACCACAGTTAAATAAAACTAGTGAATTCCACATGGCTTTAGAATACGAAACTTTATTTCTTTGTATTTTGACAAATAAAAATACAAATGAAACCCATGACATCTCTGCACAACAAGGACAATGTTTATCAGTCAATTTGAAGAATAAATCCGAAGAAAAAATAATGGCAACCATTGTTTGACAGCCGATACGATGTGTACAGTACATTCTAGCGGCTTCGAGTGGTCTAGTGGATGTAGATTTGACCGTGAAATCGCATTCCAGAGGAAGTCAGCGTCTAGAATTACCGATCCCAGATCTGAGGCCAAACACGTGGTTAAGACAAAAATACAATTATCGATGAATCATCAAATAAAGTGAAGTTTTATTGGACAGTTAAGATAATGACATTTTGTCGGGGTCAGGGATTAAGGATAAGCTACAAATCCGTAATATGGCTTCTACAAATATAACAGGAAGCAGAGTTCAAGCAGCTACAAAATAAGTCACATTCTGCCATTGGAGAAAACGTCAAACTTTAAAGCTCTGATACTGCTTAGGGAATGCCTCCGATTATATCGCAATTCTTCATCTCTTAAATGTGTAGCCATGCGAGGCAAAGGTCCTTCCTGGCTGACCCGACGATTTTCTAGCGTTAAAGGTTCTTTGTTGATACGGCTAACTGGGCATTACTGAGCCAGGTTTCGATTTCGAAACCGAATTCTTGCCGCTCTGCAGCAATTCTTTTATAACATGAGATTACTGTTTGAATTCTGTAAAGCTGTTTTTGAATATAGAGCGATATTGGTTGACAACCTGCCAGCGAATCGATATCTATCGGTTAGCGGGATTTTATTTTATCTGATTACTGTTGTCATACTTTGACGGCAAGTATTTCAAACGAAGATTGTTTAGTTATGTTGTTAGAAAAAAAAGCAATGACCTGCTCATATTTCAGAGAAATTCTATCAATGACATTTACTTTATAAAACTACAATGGCTCCCTGGCCAACCCACAAAACCCTTGAGAGACATTATCACTGTACGATTTGTAGTTAAGGCGTAGCGGGATTCTCCTTATTTGGGGCATTTTGATTGGTCGAGAAAAGGTGAGAAACAGTTGACCAATCAAAAGTCCCCCCAAAAAAACGAAATACGGCCATTGGTTAAAAATACGTCTAACCCGCTGGTTCTATTATTCAAAAGAAATACTGATGTACATGAGGGATGCAAGCTAATGTCCTGGATTTGGCCGCGTTAGTTCCAAAATGCAGTTCAAATCTCCAATTCCATCCTGCTAGTCCATGAATATTTTGTCAGTCCAAAATGGAATATGCCTACCCAAAAGACAGATGGGCAAGTCCTTGAATAAACCCCTTGAAAGTTGATGAACCGTTATTCTAAATGAATACGGCATCCGATGTGCAATCATATATGATTGAGCATTTATGGAGAGGGGGTGTGGGATGGAGGGGTTGGGGTAGACAAATAGAGTCGACAAAAAGAAAAGTCGTGCTTTTGATGTAATTTAAAGCCGTTATTATTAATGTTTGCTTAATGTGTAAATTGCATATAATACACACAAAAAGTTCGCAGCGATTTGTTAAGATTGAAATTTTCTTACATTTCATATCTCAACGATGTGTAAGGCTTTTGTCGATTTTCACAGTCGGCCTAATGCCATTTTAATCTGTTAAGCTGTATGGATAAAGAAAGGCAACGAAGGAATTACAGCACATTTACTATTCACAGCTTAGTGATTCCGGGCTTATGCTGTCAAATTTGATTCTGTGATTTGATAAATTCTTTCATAAAATAGCATAAATATATTCAATTGGCAAAAAAAAAGTGATTTTAGAGGGCATTATCAGTGGACAATATAGTATACAGATCGAAATCTGTTTGCTTCAATCGACATCCACCAACATGCTTTTTGTAACAGCGCATGTATAACTTTGAAGTTGTATCGGCAATTTGTATTGTAACAAACAAAAAAAAAAGAAGAAATGTTTATAAAGAAATTAACATTGTAAGATAAAAAATTCTTTGCTATGCACGATTGCCTGTAAGTAAATTGCACCTCTAGCCGCATATATTTTAAAACTATTCCACACAAAAAATAATTTCTATTGAGTAATTTGGTCCATACACTGATTCACCAGTGGGCGATTCTAAGCAAATTCATTGATCAAAAGTTCGAAACTGTGTCTAAGTAAACAAGTCATTGTGCTTCGGAACTAATTAGATCCAGGTATCGTCAATGCGCGGTTTGTAGTGTTTATCCGGTAAATTCATGTAAATTGTGCAATCGTCGTCCGGCAAATTACAGCTGCATAAACACACCAGGACTATGTTTCGATTTTGTATATAGAACTTTACACATCGAGGCATTTTTTTCACACTTAATACTAACAAATTTAAGTATTCTTCAATTAAAAATTTCTACCACTTTATTTTTTTTTTATCTAGATTGCATATTTACAAATTTAAACATTTTCGCTTTTGCCGCAAGTGTGGCTAAGAGAACAGATCCGCCATGTGTCTTCCTGGGAATAATATGGTGGCATGGGTTTATCCCAATGTTTTAGCCTGTGCTGAAAAGCTACATGCTAATTGACGGCTACAAAATGCTGTATAACACCATAACATAGTTCATGTGAAGTTAAACAGTTGTAATTTGCGACTGCACAATTTAATGATATATCTCTACAGAATATGTATGGTCCTGGTTTATGTCAAAGCCGATTTAACCCTATACTATGGAGGTAAGACTGCGACCGTTTCTCTCAAAATGACATCCACATAGACCGACAAGCGTCCAAGGGTCGACAACTCGTGTTCAGAATTAATGTAAAATTGTGGATGTTTTTCTTAATGATCACTCTAGCTTGGTTAGAACTGACCCGGCTGTGGCTATTTCTAACTGATAGGGAGATTGCTGTTTCCCTGACGTTCTCAGAGCTAAGGAGCAATAAGAAGCTGATTTGTTTTTAATGTATTTGTTCTATATCTTATGAATGATTGACCTGTATTTGTCCCCCCCCCCCCCCCCGCCGCCCCCCCCCCCCGCCCTTTACCACGCACGCCTTAAACCCCTAACCAAACAAAAACACAATCCAAAGTGATTGCGATGCCAGGAAGAAGATGGAAAGCTTATTCGTGTAGTCTAACACAATGTAACCCCACCCGTTTTAAAACTATGTGAATACCGAGCAAAAATCCCAGACTAGCTAGCCACCTACAAAAAGCAAAAATCTTATTTAGGCCTTAGCTCATTTGTTTCACTTCAGGGATTCAATATGCGATGCATTCGTTCGTAAAACGACAGAATTGCATGACCGCCAAAATAGATTGCTCAGGAGAGAAAGTGCCAATCGATGAAAAAAAACTCACACAACGGGACGAAACCTTTTAGATTCAGTCGCTTAACGATAAATGGATCACCAACTCTAAGCCTCAAACTTCGTTCTGTTCTGTTCTACCTCAAACTTATACGCCCTCAGTTCCTCCATTGAAAAAGCGTAAGCTGTGACTAAATGTTCTTAATCGAGGTCTTGCTTAAGCTCATAAATACAACATCCATTTGCTACAGTCGCTGATGAAGTCAGGGACGTTTGTTATGGATCGCCGGGAGAGGACGTACCTTTAACTATCCAATCAAAATCCTTTATTACACGTTTCCAGTCTAAATTTTCTTACAAATGTTGATTGTTTCTCGACAAATCATATTACAGTCAGATAAATGGCAGTGGCCCTCGGTTCGATTATGAATAAAATAGGTTTTCTAAGCCTTTTGTCATGAAAAATAAAGGTTGAAACATTTTGTATAGAATAGACTTTTGTTCGAAGGTAGATTTTTTCGGACTGCAAATAGATCGACTTTGTTGAGAACCAGAAATAATTGTTAAAAGAGGGGGGAAGAAACTCTTTGGAGGGCAAAAATAGAAAGAACACATCCACATGCCATTTATATAGTTTCAAGCCATTATGACATTTACACATTTCAAGGACGAGCACTTAAACAACGCGGGACTGTTTTGATTCATTTCCAATTCAAATTGGATGTTTTAAATACGAACGGCCTTCAGGAAGTAAACCCGTTTCTATAAACAATCTAACTAAATCTAATGTGCATGGCATAAAAAGGGATTATAAGATAGGCTATCAAATCAGCCAACATTTTATTTCACAGGTAACAGTTGGTGGTTAACAGATAAAATGAGTATAGATATAGAAACCTTAATCTGCTGTGATAATCCCATTAATCTCTAACTCTTTGTCGACTACTTTATTAAAGGCTCAATAGACAGCTATATCATGGGTTTCAATTGACTATTTGCATTCAGAATATCGATTTAATTTTTTCGCTAGCATTATTTCGAATGTTAATCTTTAAATTAAAGCGATAAAAATTTTTTTATCGATTTTGATCCGAAACGAAGGGTCGTTTTAAACAAGGCATCTGTCGCCTTTTTTCTGGCATATAGAGAAGATCGATTGCAATAAACATAATTATCGAATATGTTCACAAGAGGAACAACTTGAATGATTTGGTTTGAAAGTCTCAACTAATTCACTCGTAAATTTTCAATAATAAATAAAATGCGTGGAGGCTGTGGTAGGCCTATGTTATTTTCTTTTAGATTTCGCAGTACCAGTGCTACGAAGACAACAATACAATTTACTCCAGTATTTTCTTACAACACTTATCTGTGCTAATTGGAATAGAACCCCTGCCGTCTTACCGCCATTATTTTCGTAAACACGACTTTGTCATAAACCAGGATGATTTCGTGTAGTGATATTCGAAACATTACTAAAAAGTGTGCGGTCGTCGCTAGTCGAATCACAGCTGTATGAATACACCGGGACTATGTTACGATGACATACAAATGTAGATCAATGCAATTCATTTTTAAAGAAACTAATTATAATTTTATAATTAGAAATCAAAAATAGTTCCAGTTTATGTTGACCCTATTACACATTTTCAAATGCAGCTTCATTTTGCCGTAACAGTAGCTAATAGTAGAGCGCTACCTCGTCACTTCCTGGTAAGAAATAAATGGCCCGGGTTTATCCAAAAGTTACAGTCTGCGTTGAAGGGCTATTGATGGTACTTGATGCTAACAAAATGTGTTTAGGCTATGCCGCATTATTTTCCGGCAAAGACCGACTATCTTTACGAAGAAGACAATTTTCTGACTACGTAATTGCAATATAATAAAATTTAATGTATGCCTTTTATGTAGATGGGAGAAAGTATCGCGTTGAATTGTAATGCAGTCAAGAGAGATACGAGTTGTGCCGTACGAAAACGTTTAAAATAAGATCCGCCTCTGAATCACACATAATATTGAATGCGTATGACCTCTAATGGTGCATACTAATACATCTATGACGGCCGAGTGTATATAGTTATAACACCACAGTTACGAGAATCTCTCGAAGTTTAGCACACTGATATAGCCCATCTCAATGATAAGACGGTAAGAACTCAGAAGGTTCATTGAACTGACCGCAGAAACCTAACTGTTCAGCAACAACCGTGGCACTTTGTGACAACCTCAAAATATTTATTTTGCTCTGTTGTAGAATTAATGTTCCTCCGTGGCCAAGTAAAGTCATTGTAACTAACCTTGAAAACCACTTAACTTAACCGCAGAGCGGACATATTTTGCTAACATCTATCATTTTCTTGGTAATTGTCCCCTCTTTTCTTAACCTATAAATCTTGCATATTTCCTCAATCCACAAGTTGGCTATACTTATTAACGATTAGGCACATAGGATAATTTTCAGAGATATCATCGTTACTGCCAGCGAGAATGTAACCTTGTGTGACATGAGATTTAAGTATATGCGGATTTATTGCTTCGAAATCCCTGACTGCGTTCTGCAGGTATGGATCCCATTATGTAGACTTGTATGAATGAAAGCATTCCGAGTCTCTGTTGCAAATGGTTTATTCAAAATCGAAATATTCTGCCGACTTTGAAAATCACTAACTACATTCTGGCATACATTTAAGCACATACTTTTATGTAGACATATGAAAGCATCGAGTGTTTGGTGAAAATTGTTCATTGTTCAATTTAGTCATTGGTCATCTAAATTTTTAATATTCTGTAGTTATCGTTACCTATGAAATAAATCCACATTATATGTTTATTTGTGTGTTTGCTTGATTGATCGGGGTTTAACGCCACACTTGAGGTTATTCACCCTTGCCAGCCCAATGGGTGAAGGCAACCACCTTCGACAGGATTGACAGCAAAAAGTCAGGACAAAAACAGGACAATGAAAGGACGGACAATGACAACATCACAAACCGATCGCCTTATGATGCCCCTAGCTCCGAGAGCACCAGGGCAACAACAAAATCGCTCCCAACCTCTGCCCATACTTTGTCGGAAGCCATATCATATTATGTTGCAAATTGTTCATTCAACATTTAAATATTCTGCTGACTTTGAAATATCCATAAGTTTGCCATACTTATTAACGAATAAGCCTATAGGACAATTTTCAGAGATATTATATTTTCTGCAAGCAATAATATAACCTTGTATGGCAGGGGATCTAAGTGAAGTATATGCGTATTTCTTGCTTTGAAATCCCTGACTGCATTCTGGTACGTATATGTATCCAATTATGTAGACATATGGAAGTCTCTGTTGCAAATTGTTCATTCAAAATTTAAATATCTGCTGACTTTGAAAATCACTCACTACATTCTGACATATACATGTATATGCCCCTATGTAGATATATGAAGACATTATGAGTCATTGTCCATTCAAATTTTAAATATTATGTTGACTATTGTACGCTACGAAACTAATGCCTCGCATTATATGCTTATTTGTGTGTTTGCTTGATTGATTGGGGTTTAACGCCGCATTTAAGGTTATTTCAGCGTGTCAGCCCAATGGGTGAAGGGAACCACCCTCGAGGACATTGAAAGCAAACAAAGACAAGTCAGGACAAAAACAGGACAAGCGAATGGAGGACAACGCCATCACTAACAGATCGGCTTCATGACGCCCCTAGCTACGAGAGCACCATGCAGGGCAACGAGAAAATCGTTCCCAGCCTCTGCCTACACTATGTCGGAAGCCATATCATCTCTGTTACAATAAATAAGCTAACGTCCTTATTTCAGGAAAAATCTGCCATTAACCACTTATAAAGAACGGTCGTGCCTTTAAGGCCGATATCTAAGTGGATTATATTACGAGACATATCTCCGTCCGAGATTCCTAACTAAAGAAATCAAACCAATCAACATTCTCTTTATCGGAACTTTCCGTAATATGAATATTTATTGCTTCTTGACCGACTTTGTCTGGGTTACTGAACGTCGGAACACTGACAGTATTTACACAATGTCCCGTTCGATTTTACGTCCAAATAGACAGTGTGTCTTTTTGGCTATCGAGTTTCTACCGCCCAGATAATTTGTACTCTCCAAATACTACAATCTCCTTAAACATCCGGCATAGCCGCATGGCCGAACACAGGCTGCTGACAGGGGTCATGTTGTATTTGGGACTTTGCTCATACCAATGATCTGAAAGTTTTTGGGGGTTTTAGCGCCTTAAATAAAGCTATTTCACTCATATGACGGCGCACCAGCAAAAAAGATAAATGGAACCAACCTCGACGCCACTGGCAATAAAGATAATCACAAAACGTAATACCAAAACGTTACAAACAGATTGGCTTTTTGTAGTTCCTAAGTGTATACAATCGTATCCTCGCGAGAGTTTCTATAGTGGACGAGACTAAGACAACTCTCGTACGCTATGCAAGGCCATCGCGCATTAATTTCCGCCAATATGGGGCGACGTATGCCACAGACCAGCAAATACAAGAAGTGCTAAACAAGATGACCTGAGTGTATCTTAGAGTCAATGTCTCAACATAGGAAGTAGAATAGATTATATTTTAGAATGATGTTGATATAAAGCACCAGGACCTTGTCGCCACTTTTCAGGATTATTTATTAACGACAATTCATACCGCCATTTTACATTAGATAAAAGCAACACAGACCAGAAATGAGGAAGTTGCGGCGTGAGCAATCCATGGTTACCGAACGTCATGGGGACTTTTCCAATAATACATATTTTTACTGTTAGTTTAATTATCAGATTTTGCGAAGAGTATGAACGTTTAGGTTTAACAATAAACAATACATAATTTCTTACACAAACCGATTTGGTTATTTTATCGTTCGCAAGTTCAAACTTTTTTTGGCATGGCATGTTCACAGAACGTACTATTTTCTGTCATTTTCTAACACAAATATTTCTATTATTTGATGACTTTATGATACGAAAAAATAACCCACATTACCCATATAACCCTACGGAAATTTACTCATATCTGCAGTCATCGGAAACCTTTAAACCATGGGCGGAAAGGTAACCTTTGGTGCATTCAAACAAGTTCAGAACGCCAATGCACAACTTTCGGAGTCTTGAGTGGAACCAACACTGTCTGGAGGAATTAAAACTAAACCAATTTCCCTAAATTGTATAGATTATCTCTCACATACAACACAAATTGGTCTCTAGGTTGTGAATACCGAACTTCCAAATTCGTATTTTGTGTTGTTACTCGGTGTAGCATTAGGGCTAGAAGAGAAAATGTTCATTTTTTTGTTGCTACTCAGTGCAGCTTTAAGGCTGGAAGAGAAAATGAACATGTCTTCATGAAAAGGACAATTTTCGGACTATATAATCTCAAAGAACAAAAAGTATGCCTTTTAAATGAACATTAGGTGCAGCTTTAGGGTTGGAAGAGAACAATGAACATTTTTTGTTGCTACTCGGTGCAGCTTTAGGGCTGGGAGAGCTCTCCATCAATGCTGGAACTAGAAAGAATGTAGGTGGTACCCGGAAGTGGAAGATTACGTGAAATACCGCAGATCACATAACGTGACCTATAGGCCCTATTGAGTAAACCGGTTAACTTCTGTATTGTTATAGTCACTGTGATTGGACACATGTGACCTATTGAACCTGTTAACTTCTGTATTGTTATAATCACTGTGATTGGACACATGTGACATATTGAACCTGGTAACTTCTGTATCGTTATAGTCACTGTGATTGGACACATGTGACCTATTGAACCTGGTAACTTCTGTATGGTTATAGTCACTGTGATTGGACACAGGTGACCTATTGAACCTGGTAGCTTCTGTATCGTTATAGTCACTGTGATTGGACACATGTGACCTATTGAACCTGGTAACTTCTGTATCGTTATAGTCACTGTGATTGGACACATGTGACCGATTGAACCTGGTAACGTCTGTATTGTTATAATCACTGTCATTGGACACATGTGACCTATTGAACCTGGTAACGTCTGTATTGTTATAATCACTGTCATTGGACACATGTGACCTATTGAACCTGGTAACTTCTGTATTGTTATAATCACTGTGATTGGACACATGTGACCTATTGAACCTGGTAACTTCTGCATTGTTATAATCACTGTCATTGGACACATGTGACATATTCAACCTGGTAACTTCTGTATCGTTATAGTCACTGTGATTGGACACATGTGACCCATTGAACCTGGTAACTTTTGTATTGTTATAGTCACTGTGATTTGACACATGTGACCTATTGAACCTGTTAACTTCTGTATTGTTATAGTCACTGTGATTCAACACATGTGACTAGTGAGTGGTGTGTAATGAACAGTATCGTAGGTTCCATCCAATGAAAGAAGAAAACCCTACTCGTAGATGCACAGTTCTGTATCTCTGATTTTTTATATAGAGTTTGAGCGCTACAAACCGTGCAATTTTAAGTTTTTACAGTTACCGACTTCTAGGTGATGTTACATTATCCAAGAATGTTTTGTAATCTGAACGCTGTGATACATTTGGTATGTCAATTCCAACGTTAACCCGTGAATTATAAACAGAATCTTTGGGATAGGAAATGTCCGATCTCTGCGATGACAAACTTTTGACAAAATGCAATAGAACCGATGTTTAGTTTTACAAAATGACACCATCATTACGAATTGGATGTGTTTAATACCACACGCGAGTATAAACGTTTGTTTTAATTGGCTTTATTTGTTGTTATCTGTCGATTTAACGAAACGGGATTTCCTATCTTCCTACATATTTCTCTAATGCTTTATAGAGGATTCTTCCATTTGTCAACTGGTAGGCCTAACGAGAACGGACGTCTACCTGCCAGATATAAGCGTCTGTGTTACATCAAAAAGCTTTTGTGAAACCATAACAAGGGCCGAGCGACTTGAACAAATATTCTGATCACAACACATCATTCACCAGGGACTAAGAAAATAATGAAACTTATCTTTTTTACAACAAAAACATGTTATTAAAACAAGAAATGTTGCAACAGTGCGCACTAAAATCGATAAACGTGTCTGTCTCTTATATGATGTCGGCGTGACAATATATACTCATCTGTCTTTTTTGTAACAATTCTTTAGTTGTATACGAGGATGGCAAAGTTCAAGATCGTTCGCTTATTTTAAATAATTTACAGGGCAAACCATAACTTACCTATCCGTTTACAAAGACAAATCTACCTGTCTCTATAACCAGTGATCGCGCCAATATAGCCTTCTGGCTTACCAGACCAAGCCCTCCATATCGAACCTGATAGATTCACACCATAAACAGACCGTTTATCCAAGTAAAAGCAGCTAGCGGATAACCTTTCTCCATACACGTACATGGTCTCATAATACATGAGTAATACATTTTTATTTCTTAAAAGCAATCACACTGGCACAGGGATGTAGATCAATTAAAATCGATGAACCATTATTTTCTAGATAAACTTCCGTTGACAAGTTTCTAATAAACCATAATCTCGAGATGTGCTATATGGGTAACCTACAGACATTTCGAGAGAAAACGATGATTGTGTGAAATAAATCAAGACGTTGTTATCCATGCTAAGTTATCCCTGACCTTATGATACTTCCAAATTATAAATGCCACTTAAAGAAGCCATCTCGAGAGAAGGTAAATGACCTATATATGGTGTGGAAAGTATTATTAAAAATGTAACCAACAAGATATTCTGGATGGGTCAGTAATAGATAAATGTACGAATTAGTACTTCAGAGATATAGATACTATAAATGCATCATGAAAAAACTTCATATTCACATATGGAACAAACTGAAGACGTTTAACATGACAGAGGCGTTTAAGCGTCATCTATGCTAACGGAAAGCCAGCAGAATACGGTGAGATCCGATGTGTTTCTTATGTATATAAGTTGACAATCTGCCAAACCTTGCATAATTCTCGTTGTTGTGATATCACCGCTTCGTTTGGTTGTCATAGATGTATAAATACGCTCAAAAATCGTAAATGTTGTTCGCCGAATGCTTGTTTACCGGCGTACCCACACTATTCGCATCACCTAAATAAACATAGCGAATTTCGTATGACATTCGAACAAGCAATTTGAAAGTAGGAATACCTTGTATTATGAACCCGAAACAGAGCGCCTTTGTGAATTCTCTACACAACGCGGAACTATTTTTTATTCAGTTGATTTGAAAAAAAAAACACATGTCATAATGGCCACGATCGTTGAGAAGATAAACGCTTAACTCACTGTCGAATAACAAATCATTTCTGCTGCAATGCGAAACAATACCTTTTTCTAAATACAAAGAATCACAATAACGGCCATCACTAGCAGATATGGTAAACAGTCAGAAGATTAACAGATTAGACACATGGGTCCAGGGTAATCGAAAAAAAAGCAGACAATGGACATTAACATATATAAATTGATAAACTTTTTTGAAAAAATACATTTTTCTGTTTGTATGGAATGTAGTTTTGTTTGGATTTTTAAACATGCACATTGAAACTAAGATATGTCAAAATTGCTGTCACGAACATTAATTACAATTGATTTACAAGTTGGGATTGTTTCCAAAGAGACAGTTTGACTAGTACAGGTAACACCAGATCATATGAAACGAAATACAAATACAATGGCTTCGGTGTTCTGTATGGAACCTTCATATCAACTGTTTCAAGTATTTCTCCAGAGTCATATTATATCAAAGAACCATTTTTGTCCTAATGGTTCCATATAGAACCGCCCTCTTTTCTAACAGAATCCTCAAAGAACTACTTTTTCTAAGAGTGGAACTTTCCTCAAAATATAGGGACCAGAACAAGTTATTGTGAATATATTATCAATTCCCACTGACAACAATGATATATATAAAACTCTGGCACAACAATGCCGGATTCATATAGTCTCAGTCATAAGGAACCTACGATTTACGTTCTATGGAAGTAAATTCTTCGTGACACTATCGGATCTTGGATATAAATGATATAAAACGGTAAGGGTATAGCGTCATACAAAGGTGTCGCCAAGGTGACAGTATAGTGGCCTACTTGTTGTTGACGATTAAGTGCCTCTCTCAGAGTGCTGGGTTCGAATCGCGCAATATTTTACATCAATTCAACAAGCCGTGTCTACAATTCGTCTATTTTTATACCACTGACAAGATATATAATTTTGATATCCGTCTACTGCCATTGGGTTGAATGCGTAAAGACCGGCTACAGACAATACCAATAATGATGGTCACAACGTGTTAGGACAAGATAAGAGAAATGACGGTCCTGAAATGGAATAGTGACATAAACAATCCCCCTTAATCCCCTGTACTTACCAGGATAATCTTCCGAGTTATACATCCTCGATGACTCGCCGTTCGGTATCGGCGTGCAACCTTATGTTTCCTTAAACAAGAAACGGTTGCCGGCTTCAAGCTTCCAGGCAATCAAATGCCAGGCAGAAATAATCGATAAATTATATTGATTTAATTTAACCTTGTCTGAAAACGTACCGACAGAGGAAATAAACGTATCGACTAGTTTAGCATCGAGTAAGGACACGGTGATATTTGGCAAGATTTCCCAAACTCTCCCCATCTAGGTTAACTGGGTCTGTTCAGAATACCAATTACATAAAATGCTGGATTGTGTAATAACTGCGAATTCGCCAGTTCCTTATTAACATAGCTAAGCGCATTTGCTTTCATTGTTTTTTGGGTGTTTTTCGCCTATCTGATTTACAATGAACGTATAGGGTTTTTCTTAGGAATTGGATGCAATGTGATGGAAACAAGATACATACAAACTACTTGTTTGATTCGGATTCAAAGCCGTACTTGAAGGTCATTTTACTCATATGACGGCATACCAGCCCAATGGGTGAAGGAAACCACCCCGACACCGTTGGCAACAAACAAAAACACCACAGAAAAAAAAAAACAGGACTTACATGACAATACAAAGACATCACAAACATATGGGCTTTATGGTCGTCTTTAGCTCAGAAGGCAAAAATATCAGTGAATACACCACTGTGTCATCAAGTCATAAATATTGGTGAATACAACCAGTGTGTCAACAAGTCATAAATATCAGTGAATACAGCCAGTGTGTCAACAAGTCATAAATATCAGTGAATACAGC